>JAOWBR010181760.1:0-10668 GCA_028571145.1 Dionaea muscipula | reverse complement strand
GGGGGGGAAGGGATTCTTCACAAGCTTTCAACTAGGGAGGGAGACTTGGCTTGCCTTGATTGCTTGATGAATTTTAAAGATCGCGATGCATGAGGATCATGTGAATGCAGACGATTAGTTTGGTTAGATGAAACTTGATGGTTGATAATGGTCTTCAAGGAAACGATTATCGTTTCTTGTGACCTGCACATTAAACACACAAGGCACACTCAACAAATTGTTAGAAGAGGTCCGAGAAAAATTGCATATGGGAAGTCCCCTAGTTACGAGGCTGTCTTTAGAAATGAAACTTCACAAAAGGAGAGCTTAAGTTTGTGTACCTTTATAGTTGAAGGGTCTCTGTCATTTGTGTCTACTCGTCTGCTTGTACCTTAAGTAGGTCACCGCCCACTGGTAGTTGGTTGCTTCGGGTACCCCTTATATCAAGCAGTTCGTCACCTGCTATCTCTGGTACCCCTATTGGGCCTTCAGCCTATCTGAATGCTTCAGGTCGTGCCTCCTTAGATAGCATGCATTGGGTTTTTCTGTCTGATATTATTTGCCAGTGAGATCCGATAATATTTGCCGATCCTTTTTTTGAGCCAATGTTATCAATGGTATTTTGAAGATGCAGTTGTGAGGTGATTTGTGGCTTAAGAAAATTATTCACCGCACGAGGTGATTGTGCTTGACTGCTTGAGGAATTCGTATTGGTCATATTAGAGACTTGTTATGAAGGAGAAATATAAGGGCACACCAGCTTAGCCAAGTACAAACCACTCTAGGGTGGTTTGTGTGGTATGTGAAAATGGTGAGATGGATGTAGCATAGGAGACATCAAACGATGTTACAAAGTCTAAGCGGCACCATGAAGAGAAAACGAGGGGGAAATATGAAGATGCTTGATTGTGATGATGAACAAGTCTTTTGATTTATCTGTCTGAGGTTGCTTGGTCTTTTAACAAAATCAGCTACTAACAAAATTACGTGTTGTCGATCCCACCTAGTAGGATTTGGTGTTGATGATGATGAGCTACTAACAAAATTAAGTTAACTCTAACCAACAGTTCAATATCATTTTGTGCACTTATGCCCCGTTACTTCAATCTCTACCAGTAGTTGCCTAGCTTAATTTGGAGCACTTGCATTTTTTATTTTCTTGCTAGAAGTCAATTTCATGGACTTAGTGTCTGAAGCTTGTATTCCTGTTGTCATTGCAGGGCTCCAAACAGGGTGCTAAGAGCAAGGCAGTCGCCATTGGATCTGCATCATTGAACCTTGCTGAAATTGCTTCCAGGATGGAGGAGAAAGAACTTGAACTAAGCATCCCACTCAATCTATTGGGAAGCAGTGCCGAGCCTCATCCATTGCTTTGTGTATGTTGAAGACGTCGTTGTCACTTCCTTATCGAGCTTTGGTTTTTTTTTTCTTGGATTTTGTTATTCCTCTCCTCTGCTGATATTTTGGTCTGTATGTGTTGCTGCAGGTAGCGGTCAGCCTATTTGAACTCAGGACAGATCAGGAAACTGCAGAAACAGTCCAGCAGAAGTCAATAGCTCCTGCCCCATCACCCCCGCAGTCAGGGGAAACAGCTGCATCTGAGAAGGACGAACTCTCTGCCCTGAAAGCTGGACTGAGGAAAGTAAAGATTCTGACGGAATATGTATCAAGCAGAAGAGTGAAGAAGACTTGCCGAGAGGAGGGGAGTTCGAGGAGTGACGACGGTGACTGCATGTACCCATTTGACTCGGAATCAGTTGATGAGTTTGAGGAAGGAGAAACAGATGAGGGGAAAGGGGATTCTAATGTGAGAAAGTCCTTCAGTTATGGCACTTTGGCCTATGCTAACTTTGCTGGGGGATCATTTGTCTCTGGCACAAGAATCAATGGGGATGATGAAGATTGGGTTTATTACAGCAACAGAAGATCTGATGTTGGTTGCTTTATTACTCAAGATTCATCCATATCACCTCCTGTGCAGTATTCAAGGCATAGCATCCTTCCCTGGAAAAAGAGGAAACTCGTCTATAGATCTCCTAAAGGGAAGGGTGAGCCACTGTTGAAGAAGGCGTATGCAGAGGAAGGTGGGGATGACATCGACTTTGATCGCCGGCAGCTTAGCTCTGATGAGTCCTTCGGGTTTGGGGTGAGAACTACTTTGTCCTAATCCTGCCGCTTCTCTTTTATTCCGTCAAATCTTGTGAAACTTGACAGAGGGCAGAATTTATCTGTTGAATAACATTACGCAATATGTTCCTGTTTTGGATACAAATATCTATTTTTTTCCTGGGAGATGAATCATGTGTCTGCTGGCTGGTCCATGGCTGGCTGCTCTCTCTACCTGTAGGATTCAGTTTCACTAATGATTGGTTGTTTGTGGCACTTAATTCTTTGCAGTGGCACAAGTCTGATGAGGAATCCTTAGCAAATAGACTGTCTGTGTCTGAATTTGGAGAAGATAGCTTTGCTGTGGGGAGCTGGGAGAAAAAAGAGATCATTTCTCGTGATGGACAGGTGAAGCTACAAACCGAAGTCTTCTTTGCGTCGATAGATCAAAGGAGTGAGAGGGCAGCTGGGGAAAGCGCTTGCACAGCCCTTGTTGCTGTTATTGCTGATTGGTTGCACAACAACCGTGACATCATGCCCAACAAGTCCCAGTACGACTGTCTGATTAGAGACGGCTCACTTGAATGGAGACGTTTGTGTGGGAATGAGGCCTACAGGGAAAGGTTCCCCGACAAGCATTTTGATCTGGAGACAGTCCTCCAAGCCAAGATGCGCCCGCTCTCGGTGGATCCTGGGAAATCATTCATCGGGTTTTTTCATCCGGATGGAATGGACGAGGACCGATTTGACTTTCTGCAGGGTGCCATGTCCTTTGATGGCATATGGGAAGAGGTTTGCGGTGTTGGCGAGCAGCCTCCACACATATACATTGTCAGCTGGAACGACCATTTCTTCGTCCTCAAGGTGGAAGAGGAGGCATACTATATCATAGATACTTTAGGGGAGAGGCTCTATGAAGGATGCAACCAGGCTTATATTCTGAAATTCGACAAGAGTACCAAGATTTGCAAGCTCCCGATTGCTGCTGCTGAATCACCGGATGGAAAAACAACTCCTCCTACGGGAGATGATCATCAGATGAGGGTTGCAAAAGCAGCAGCTACACAGCCATCATCAGATGAGCTGGGTGAGGAAGAAAAGGAAGAGGTCCTTTGCCAAGGGAAGGAGTCGTGCAAGGAGTACATGAAGAGTTTCTTAGCTGCAATCCCTGTAAGAGAGCTGCTCGCTGATCTGAAGAAAGGGTTGATGGCGTCAACTCCCCTTCATCATCGACTGCAAATAGAACTTCACTATACCCAGTTCACGTCCCAAACAGGAACAGGTCAAGCCAATGGAGACAGGTAACCGTAACACAGAGGTCAATGCATAGAAGAAACATCCCGAATTCCTTCCTGCCCAAGTAAGTACATAATAGCTTGTCTAACTGCTTTTTGCCTTCCGTTAGTTACATTTGCTGTCTGTGTTTGTAGACTTGACCGGCTTAGAAGTAGTTAGTTTAGTTAACACCGGTCCAAACGTTGTATGTGGCGGGGCCTTGCCTGAGGTCTGTGGTTATCTTTCTCTGGTTTGGACTAGCATGGATTGGAAACACTACTCTTTTAGCTACCTTCTACCTAGCTAGCTAGAAGGTTCCATCATGTGGTTTCCTTTTTAGCTTTCTGCGGTTACTCGCAAGGGTTCTGCTGCTGTACATGAGTGTCAATTGAATTGGATGATCTAACTTCTATGGAGAGATGTTCGTTCCTGTCTTTCTAGCCTGAGGTTGTGGTCTGCTTTTCTCTTTGGGTAAATCTTGTATTTGGTGTGATTATCAATGTTGACTGATTTGCGCCACTTACTGGAGATAGACTAGTAAAGCTTGCCCAAAAAAGGTGTTGAAAATCTATAATTTAAAGGAGTATATTTTTTTAATACTCTTACAAATAACGGTTGAGATTTAATCTTACAAACACCAACACAATTAATGATTAAGATTAAATCTCACTAAAGTTAAATATTAAAGCAACCCACTATTCATCCATTACCTACTATTCAATCGTATGGCATGAATAGACTATTACTAGTTTATAATACAAAGAAGAAAGGTTTGTAAAGAACGTTATAAACATAAATACAACTAACAATTAAGATTAAATCTCATTAAAGGTAAATATCAAATCTATCCATTATTTATCCACTATTTATTACCCACATCTTATTTCATTCATTCACATCAAATCTAACGGCTCAGATTTGCTGTCATTATTATCCACTAAGAGCATCTTCAAGGGGAAGATGTAAATAAGTTGTATTTTTTGTACTTTACAACCACGAATAGTGTAAAGTAGAGGTTGTAAAAAATTTGGATTTCAATCATGAGTTGTAAATCTCAACCACCATTGATTTTCCTCTTTTTTTTTTCCCAACTTCAAAAATTGGATGTAAATTTATACCCCCTACTTCAAAAGTTGTATTTTTCAACCACAAATAGTACCAAGGTGATTTTATCTTTTCAAGCTTTTAGTTGTATAATGGTAGTTATAGATTTTACAATCTCATATATACTTGGGTTGGAGATGCTCTATTGCATTTGTTTGTAACCTATTTAAGATCAACTCCAAGGGAAGTTGTAAATAAGGTTGTAAATCTCATAACTATTAATATATAATCACGATGATAAAAAATGACACTCCAAAGCTGGATGCAAAACAAGTTGTAGAATACAACTTTTAAAGTTGAGGATGAAAATTTACATATAAATCTTTGAGCTTGGAAAAAGAAAAGAAGGAAAATCAATGGTAGTTGAGATTTACAACTTATGGTTGGAATCCAAAATTTTTACAACCTCTATCCTTACTTTACACTATTCATAGTTGTAAAGTACATAAAATTCAACTTCATTTTCATCTCTTCCTTGGAGTTGCTCTAATGAAGCGAAGTATTCATCGTGGCGAAGACACGAGCTACTCCTACCATTTTTATATAGTTGGTTCCTCAATATCATTTGAAAACGGGTGTAATAAAAAGGTCATGGGTAGGAATTTGTAATTATTATAGCCACTTCGCATGAAATCCCGCATCTATGACCATTTTGTGTGTTGATGCGGGATTTTCCTACGGGGTGGTTAGCAAAATCGGAATCTTGTGATCCCTTCACATAAATACCTTTTGAGTTTGAAGTGTAAATTGTGTGTCAGTTCTTCTCGTTGTATCGTACCAAGTGTCGTTATATCAAAAATGTTTTTACATCGTGTCTTGTAATCTTTCGGGAAACGTGTTATGAAGATTCTTTCTCTCCCTCTATATCCTTGTCATGGGGGTGTAGCAATCATATATCTGGTGATATCTTGTTAGTAGGGCAGGAATCTTTGGGTGTAACAAATCATCATGCAGCATGTGAGTTGTTGAATTCCATGAGGATGGAAGGGGCTGGCCGCTGGTGTGTGTGGAAGCCTTTTCTGAGGAAAGGAAATATTTGCAAACAATAGACGCATCTTTGATTCTTTCTCATATTGGCCCCACAAATTGTTGGGCAAACAAACTTCATATAAAAGGTCTAACAATCTCCAGTGGAAAGTTCAGCAGATTCCCTCTGCTAAGAAAGTGATCTTCACCCCCACATGCACTTTGGCCCTTGAGTGTCAAATGTCTAATGTCAATCAAATCTTGCTGTGCATTAGAGATTATCCGTGTCTTCGACACGATAAACACTATACTCTCTTAAAATAAAAATTAACAAAAAAATATACGTTAGAAAATCTTTTAAAAAATCAAAGAAAAAATAAAAATAAAAATCATAAAATAATTAAAAATTCGAAATTATTATATTAATATTAGTCTTATTTAGACCGTTTTAATAAATTAAGAAAATTGATTATAATATTATATAATTTTTATTAAACATATTATTAAAAAAATTAGCTTTTATTAAAAATATTAATATTAAAAAAAATTATTCCGACCATATCTTTCTTTTTATATTTTAATCTTTATCAAATCTTTTAATATCTTTTGTTAATAACCGATATCTTATTATTATTAATAGGGTTTAGGAAATTAGGGATTCGACGGCTGATATCGTTTCCCTTCCTTTTTTCTCATCCGGCGGCTAAAAATATCTCAAGACATTTTATGAATGAAAATTTAAATTTTGTCCTTCCTTTTAATATTAACTAGTGGTAACTCGTGTCTTCGGCACGATAAGTACTTCATTCTTTTAAAATAAAAATAAACGAAAAAATATACGTTAATAACTCTTTGAAAAAACCAACGAAAAAATAAAATAAAATAAAATAAAAAATTCAAAATTATTATATTAATATTAATCTTATTTGAATCATCTCAACAAATTTAAAAAATTGACTATAACATTATATAATTTTTATTAAATATATTTTTAAAATTATTTTTATTAAAATATTATTATTATAAAAAAAATATTCTCACCCCACCCCAACTAATAACCAACAAATTAATAAAGAATAACAACATATATAATAAATATATGCAATTGAAAGATTTGTGTAATTAATGTAGTAATAAATACAGAAGTATAAAAATGTAAATAATTAACTTCGATCCAATGGTTATTATGTTTTCCTGCCGATTTCCACAATCGACGGCTGCAAATGTCTTGATATATTTTTTAGGAACAATTCTAACTTCGAGCTATTTTGTATAATAGATTCTCTTTAGGGCATCCACTATGCACATCGAGATTTGCTATCTCTTCCGATTTTTCTCACGACGTAACTCACGAAAAAGGCAATGATCCCTCATTGTAGCAACAACAAAAAAATGATCTCCCACTGCAGCAACAAAAAAAAAATAAAAAATAAAATAGAAGAAGGAACAATCTACCAAATACGGGTAAGAGTGTGTCGTGAGTTAGATCGTGACAAAAATTGGGACAATTAGAAAAATTCGTATGCCCACGTTAACCAACAAATTTAGTCAGATTTTAGTAAAAAAAATTATTGATTTATTTGTGTTGGATTTTTGGTCAGTTGATAAATTTAACAATAAACTTAACAAGGTTAAGGCACGAGAGAGGGGCGACAGGGAGAGGGGGGAAGGGTACCGTTTATTTTTTCTTTTTATTTTGCATTTACCAAGGAGGGAGGGAGGAGAGGGAGAGTAAAAAAAAATAAAAAAATAAGACCCATAAATATCTTTAACAAACACTTTAAAAGTCATTTTTAAATTTTAACATATCTATTGTATCTTATATTTCATTTTTAACTAACCATCATTAATTTTAATATATAATTTGCTTTAATAATCACTGATCACATCCATAATGGAGATGTTAAAATTTATATGTTAAATAACATGAAGTGATAATAGTGGATCCCAAATAAAAATGTTAAAATTTAGTGAGTTAAAAATAATAAAATGAATATGTTAAAAGTAGATATTAAGATATTTATTAAAAATATAAATAGGTCACACTAATTTTAAATTTTTTTCCTCTCCCTCTCTCTCTTCTCCACCACCGATTCATTAAATTCAGAATTAGAAAATAAACCTATTTTGACATAGATAGGGGTGTGGACACGGCCCATACATACATGGTATGTTGGTATAATTATGTGCTATAAAGTTGAGAACTCATAAAATAACGTAATAAATAATGTGCTATACATGGTATACTAAATTCAATCGTGTTATGATTTCATGAAATAAGAAAATATAAGTGCTCGTGTGAAGTATATTATCATTAATCCTACTCTTTATATTACCAATAGTAAAGTTGAGCAAGGAAAATAGGAAATTAATGCCACACCTAATTAACATTGATTTTACAAAAATGATATAACATTTCTTCACATTTTCAATTCCAACACGTCAATGGTAGAAGTAAAATTATGAGTACTACTACATATTTGCATAAATAATGTGATAAATATTTAAACGTAAAATTCACATCAAAGATTTTATTGTAGAGATAGTTTTATCTACAGTCAATATAATTAGAATACGACAGAAAAAAAGTATTTCTATTATAATTATTTTGACAGTGCAGAAAAATATCACGAAGAATTGGTAATGGCTCAGCCCAACCCATTGACATGGGAAAAAAATAGTGACCAAAAATTAAGCAGAATTACTTGAAATTCGACTCAAATTTACTCTAACTCGTATCAGTTGTATATATAACGAGTCGAGTTTGACTTTATTTTTTAGCTCGCTTAGTTAACTAGTAGAACTTGAGCATTGGTTTGTTCGACTTGTTAGATTTGTGAATAGTCCGTAATTGTTCGAGTTGCTCATGAGATATATATTTAATTAAAAATTCATTAATTAAAATATATTTATTCCAAATAAATTAGCATAGAAAGATGAGCATAAGTTATTAAGTTTAACTGTCTAATGATACTTTTTGTAAAATACATGTATATTTTGAATCGTTGCTACTAATGTTTTTTTTCTTCAATACTTTATGACACTGTTAGATTAAATAAGAGTCGAATCCTGCGGGACTCAAACTCAAGACCTCGTCATATTCGACGAAGGTAACCAAAAATTTGGACTAGCCAAGGATGGTTCGTTGCTACTAATGTTGCTTGCTATTAATTTGAATATTTGTTTTCTTTCTTGATGATGGTGATTCTAACTAGGAGTATAAATTGAGCCGAATAGGTTCGAGTACTCTTACATAGGGATATAAACGATACGATACAACTCGAGATTGACTTATGATTCGACTCGAATAAAACTCAAAAAACTCCGATCGAAAAAAATTCGGCTCGAGTCGATCTCAAGCTACGTACTTGGAGTATTTGAGCTCGCCAGCCCAATGAGTCTCACGAGCTTAACAAGCTTTTACATTTTTATAATTTTATATAATTATATATTAATATTTAAGTATCTAAATCTTTATATAAATATTTTTAAATTGAAATTAAATAAAAATTTAATTTAAAATTCGAGTTGGAGCTCGATATGATACTTGTCGAGCCTATCGAGCCGAATTCAAGCCTGTCTATAAGCTCGTTAGAAGTTAAACGAGCCGAGCTCAAGCATAGAGATACTCGATTCGTTTACACCTCTACTCCTATATGCTCGACTCAAACTCATTTAGAGGTTCTTTCATAATCGTTGAATTTGACAAATCAAAGATTGAGATTGTATTTAGGATGTAGTGGGCCCAACAAGAGATGAAGAGTGTGGTAGATCCAATCAATTTTAATCTTTGATTTGTGACATTTTTCAAATCTAACGTTTGTGGAAGAACCTAGGGTTTAAATGGGAGGTATATATAACCTCTCCGTATCTATATTATATTCGATAACTTTTTTGAATTGAAACACAAGTTCTCTAATAAATATTTTGCAAACAAATCACATAATAACACGTGTCCTCCTTCTTCTATTTTTTGCCGTCCAGTCCTATTTTTTCTTACTCACAAAATAAACCTCAAACAGAGGATAAATAATAAAGTAAGAGAATTAATTACTTACCGTATCTTGACACGGACATCCGCTAGTATATCTATATATTATTCGACCTCGATAAGATTTTTATACATCCTGTTCAAACTTTACTCGGACTTGAACTTGACTCGGGCTATCAGTATTCTCGCATGACCACAAGGGGACAATGCCAAGGAGTTAAAAACGTACGATTGATCAATCGTGGACTGGGCCCACTTTCATGTCATCTAAATGGGCCAATTTGATGAATTTCCGGCCTTTGAAATCGAAAAGGTCTGTGGTCCATATGAAAGTGTGTGAATGTGCTCCGCAGATGGTTGCACACTACATATTTTGCTCATCAGTGCGCTTCCTTTTCTTTAAAATCGTGTTCTTGTCAACCGTCTGGACGGTGATGAGAGCCGACTTGAAAATCTAGTACGCTTGTCTTTCTCCAAATGCATCGCATTCACATTCGCTTAGTTACCTTCACATTTCATGACCAAGCTAGGGACTAATGAAAGTTATACCCATGCTAATTGCTAAGTCTTATGAATCTATGATAACAGTCATGTAACTGTTATCGTGTAGTGTGATGTATACACGTCACAAGGTACACAAGTAATGTTGTTAGAAGGTTCCGAGAACGGCCTCGAAAATACATCTCCGAAACTTAAATTAGTAGAATTGCATATGTATACGAGAATCCTCCCACTGGTGTGACGAATGTCGGCTTTATTCTTGATAACAAGATCAAATACTCTCATTTAATATCATACGTCCTAAACGCAATACCTTAAAACCCTAAACGTAACACCAATTTTTTTTTTTTAAAAAAACAATACCGAAATTGCCCTAAAAAAAGTTTCTAAAAAGATTTTATTCACTTCCACCTCCTTCCTCTACAAACCTTGTTTTTCTCTACATCTCTAGTGTATCCTGTGAACATGCTGGACGATTTTGATACAATTAAGGTTAATACAAATCTTTATAAAATTATAAAAAAACATACTTCAGGAGCAATTTAAAAAAAAAAAACAAGTAATTTAGGAGCAATTTTATCAACTATCGCAGGCGAGAGTCGAACCTATGGTTCGACTATCACACGGGATAGGTCGAGCCTAGCTCCGACTCTCTACCCGGGACACCGACTCTCTCCTTGAAACAGTCGGACCTAAGGTCCGATTGTGACCTCTGATTTTAATTTTTTTAAAAAAATTATTGTATT
>JAOWBR010181749.1:0-10668 GCA_028571145.1 Dionaea muscipula | reverse complement strand
CTTTAAAACCCTAGCCAAATCTTCGATTCCACCATGGTCGAAACAATGAAGAAAGGGGCTCTGAGATTTCACAACACCAGAGACATGCCTATTGAGATTGATCCCATGGAAGAACAGGGAACTGTTCCAGCCCTTGTTCCACTTCAGGCAACCAAACTTAATGTGATAAAGAAACAGAGAATGAAGAAGGCAACCTCCACATGGATGAGAAAAAGTTCGGAAAGGAAGAAGGCAATGGAGGAAGAACTCTCCAACCCTGACTCAGAGAAGAAGCTGGCAGATTTCATACCAAGGAAAAGAAAGAGGAAACTGAGAAGAAAAAGAATGGAGAACCAGGAGGGGGAACCCCATTAGCCACAAAACAAAACCCAGAACCTCAAAATCTCATCGAAGATTTCTTACCATCACCAGAACTGACCGATCCTGTCTTCACACCTCTACAGAGTCCAAGAATCCTAGAGGGAGAACGGGAACCTGTTAATTAACCCGAAAGTGAAGCACATGTTGAGGGGGAACTCATTCGGGACATAGAGGTACAGGAGGAGGAACAAGCAATTGTGAATAAACCAGTTACTAATATAGAGATATTGATTGAGGGGGAATCTTCTCAGGTAGTAGAGGAACAGGCTAATATGGCTAAACAAGTTATTGAAACAAAAGTACTGACTGATGGGGAACATGGTCAGGAACAGGGGATTACCCGAGAGACTGAGGTTGAAGAACCACCTAGAAAGAAGCAGAAGATTCCGAAAAAGCCAAGGGGGACCCCAACTGTTGTTAAACCCTCTGTGGAACCGACATAGAAGTAAAAACCAGCCCAGAAGCCTGCTGAACCCTCCAAAAAGAAAACCACATCCAAAAAGTCCATCAAGACCCAAAAGAAACCAATCCCTGCTCCAACCAAAGACTCAGAATCTGTACCCCAAAAGAAGTCAAAGAAGAAGGAGACATAAAAAAGGAAAGTAGTGCAAAAGGGGAAAGAGCCTAAAAAGAAGACATCCACCACATACTCCCCTAGAAAGGTTCTCAAGGGTAAGCTTCTTCCTATTGCTACCTTGAGAGATCAAGGTTTTGATTTGTTTCTGTCTAGAGTAGATACATAATTTGTGAAGCTGAAAATTATCATGAGGAGGAATTTTTTGAGTTTTATGAAAACTGCGGGGTAGAAAAAGAAGTGGTGAAGAGTACAGTCAGTGGTGTAGAGATTAAGTTTTGAGTCTATGAACTTTCCACCATTCTAGACATCCCAGCTTCTACCCAAGGGTTCTGTGAGCATGCCAAGAGAGATTGACCGAAACTTCCGAAGGGATTGCCCTTGAAAATCACCAGAACCATAGGTAGAGATCCCACTCTGACCAAAGCTAAGCAAGTTGCCAAGAACATCATGACTGGAGAATTTAAGCAGTGGTTTATCTTGGAGATCAAGAACCTAGTTTCTAGAGGAGAGAAGAGAGGGGCTGCTAGCTTTCTAGACATGACCCTTATGCATTATCTATCCACCATATCAAACATATGGTCTCTAAGAAGGGAGCTCAGTCCCTACCCTACGGCTTCTTCATGACCAAAGTCTTCAAGTACTTTAAAGTGCCTTTAGGAGTAGGGGAATCCCCCAAACCTGAGGACTGGTTGGATTTAGCCCCATACAAAACTGATTCAGCAGTTCCACTGGGAGGTCATGGACCATCGGAGGGAACCGATAGTCTGGATGTATTGATAGATTCTGTTGTGTTTTTGAGTAAACATGTGAAGGGTTTGAGCCATGCACTTTAGGCTAAAAGGATAGCCCACAACACACAGTACAAGCTGCTGGCACAGAGGATTCAACGAGTTCAGAACACTATTAAAAGGTTGATGCACAATCAGAAGGTTATCATGGATGTTGTAGATGATTTATTCAATCATTCGGATGATGATGAGGAGGAACCAGCCGCAGAAGAATACCCATCTTCTTCCCCTAAACCATTGAGGATCTTGAGGGTCCAACGTAACACATCAGCCTTACCCTCTTCCAGAAAGTTCTACATCTCCTAAACCTTTCAAACATTCCATCACATCTTTTAAACACTATTATGTTCTACTCTCATTGATTTTGCTACTATTTCATCTTTGCTACTTATGCTTTATGGTGAACCTATTTTCTATCCTGAATCTATGTTTTCATTGTTTTCTTATTGGCGATGGATGGCACATATCCAAAGATTGAGCTTTGGAATGTTTTGCTACCTTTTCAGGTACTTAATCCTTGGTGATACTGACCAATTTAAGTGTCTATGCAATGCACTTTACGTATAATGTCTTAATTATCTCTATTTGCTTCTAGTATTGATGATGCCAAAAGGGAGAAGTTCTGTTAATGTATGTTATGTCAATTTTTTTTTTTTTTCATTTCTGGGAATTGTTCTACATTTTTCCTTTCTAACCCATGCTAACAAGGTTAAGTTTAGAGTGTTTGTCTTTATGTCTACAGGAATGCCTCTTATCATAACCTTGGGTAAAAGTCTCTGACTCTATTATTTCATGGTCTTTATCTTGTCAATCTAGTTTGCATGTTTCTACCTATGTTCCCTGGTTTTTGAAAATTTGAGTGGAACATAAGCTTGCTCAGTCTAGAGTGTTTGATCTCTGATACTCCATATTCTTGCATGATTCTAGCTGAGTTCTTAATGATGGCATGATCTTGTTTTAAGTTTAAGTGAGTACACTTCATGTGTTCTAGCTAACACCTAGGGGCAATACATATAATAAATAGTTTGTCATCATCAAGGGGGAATTTATTGATTTGCTTATTGGGTGATGATTTACAAACTTGTTATATATGTATGATGTTGAGTGCATGTTGCTTGACTGGATGCCAAGAATGCTAGAATAGGTGATGTGATTGCAGATCAAACAGGTTACTATTCAACTAAGCTAAATGTTCAATATTGTGTCATGAGTATGGAACACGGTAAGGAACACCCTTAACCACGACTGATCTTTTTCTTTGAATTGAATACACGACTGGTCCATTTACAGTCCACGATTGGTTTCGTTGCTGGGTCCACGTCTGGTTTCCCTTGCTTGATGAGACCACGGCTGGTTCCTTTGCTTAAGATCACGACTAATATGTCCTTTGAGTAACGTTATCATCTCACATTTTTTAAACCAATTGTTTTGTGATTCACATATTTTTCATAAGTAAATTAACTTATCCCAAGTTAATTTATTTTAAATATGTTTTGTCACTTAAAAATGGTTTAATATATTTATGAGGAAATATTCTTCTAAGGATCTTATTTTTTGGAAGATAGTTACCTGATCATTAGCCACTTTGACATTGAATGGAATTCGAGAAATTCAAAGAAAAATGGATTTTGTTATACTGATTATCATTTCTACATGATGGCTAAAATTAGCTAAGGATGTACAACATTTTCTCCACAAAATTAGGAGGATATTTTTCTCACAGATTAAAATTTGGAATGTGGATAATCTCTACCTAACAACCATCAATTACCATGCTTCAAATGTGGGAACCAACTGCTGTTAGTGGAGGACTTTTTGTGCCACATTCTCAGCTCCACCTTCAGCATGTGGCGGGTACTTCAACCATTTCCCACCAAGCATAAAAGTGAACTCCAGCTGAAGAACAAGGTGTGCATTCAACGGAAAATTGATCATTGTGAAAGAAGGATTGTTCAGCCTACATCAAGAGTGATTCACTGACGTTCAATCCAAGAAAATTCAGAGTGCACGAGTTCCTAGAGATCGTCACAGTTGAAGAAGAAAGTGCTCACTGGAATAGTGAAGACACGGAATTCCATTCCTACCCTTGTTCCCTTTGCATTAGACTTATTTTATAAATTTGTCCTTTTTTTAGCTTACTGAAGAAGCACGTTTGGGACACGTTCATTGTTTATTCAGTGTATCTAGCTTCACTCTAGAGGTAGAGTGAAGGGGCACAATAGGTTCAGTGACCTATTGGGGTTAGGTTTAGGTTGAGCCTAGAGGTTAGGAGTTATGACCTTGAAATGCAATTCAAACTTTGCTCGAGTTAGTGCACTGCTTTAAATCCTACGGAGGAGTAGGTCGTGGTTTTTTCCTCTCCTTGAGCAAGAGTGGTTTCCACGTAAAAACTCTTGTGTCTTGATTTAGTTCCATAATTTTATTTTAACAAGAATATTAGTCTTGTTGGGAACACGTATGGGAACACGGGTCCAGACTGCATGCTACTTGCTTAGCTAACTTCGTTGGGAACACTGTTGGGAACAGTGACCTTTCTACTTCTAAGTTAAGTATTTTAAAGTGTTAAATTTTTAAAAGGGCTCAATTCATCCCCCCTCTTGAGCTTAGTATTACACTCATCTACACTAGCAATAATGAATCGGATTATGCTTTGTTTTCAAAACCTAATTTCCTTAGGTTGTCATTAAATGATCCCTTTTATGTTGCCTTGTGTGCACTTTCCAATTTTGTTTATACGCAAACTACTCTAGTTGGTTGTGGGATGAGTGTTGCACGGGAGCCTGCGTTCACCTCGTTGTTGCATTTATTTTCTTTATCTAATACCTGTCATGTTTTGTCCCGTGCTAGAAATTCTTCATTATTTCCCGTAGCTATTTTGGTTATGGGTCGAGTTATATCCTGTTTATCAATTGGTGCGTAATTATTTGTTTGGGTTCGTTTGCTCTTTGAACCTGGCGGATGTGGTGTGTGTTTGTCTATTTTAGTTTCTTATTTTGTCGTATTTGAATTTCTTTATTCTACGGTTAGTTTATTTTGTCCTGCTTTATCATTTTTAGGGTTCTTTGCTTATCGCTTCTTTCGAGTGATCGACTACTCTGTGTCGTTGTATTTGGGGTTGTTTTGCTTGCATATTATATTTCTTTTCCCTGATTCGCATCCGTGTTTTTTAGGTATTGACCAAGATTTGAGGATAAATCCTTTTCAAGAAGAGGGGAATGATGCGAATCTGGTCGGCTCGTTGTTAATAGGAGACGGTCCAGCTCCGGTTTCTTTTGGTTCGAGTTTGGTTCGTCATGATCGGCTTGTTTATGGGTGTGTTTTCATGTAGATCAACCTTTCCGAAGCTCCATCATGCGTGCGAGGAGACCTCCCCAACATTCGTGGGCGCTCGGGGTCGAAGACATGGTCGTTATGGATTCTTTTGCGCCAAGCACGAACTTCATGGACTGACCATGCTACTCAGCACAGCCATGCTCCATTTCCAAGCTCTTTGATGTTGAACCCGAGGAGAACACGGCCTTGCCGATCGAGTCATGCCCGTGCCCGACCCAGCCTGTGTGTAGCATTTTTCATCTTCGAACACGGCCGTGTCTGGCCCTAGCATGCCCGTGTCGGGCATGATTTTAGTAGACATGCTTTGTTTCCGCGTGCATTTATTTCGTGTTTAATTTCCTTTGATTCGGTTGGCTATTTAAAGCCTTTGAGAACCCTATTTTAATCAGACTTTGATGAAATTGAGATTATTTTGGTGAGAATGGATTTTTCAGTTCCTTCATGAACGAAGGATCTCTACGGAGAGTTCCTCCGTCGAGATCCTCCCGAACTTATCATTCGGTCTTCCACAACCAAGTGTGGTGTCAATAATTCCTGCGTTCGTTTCTTCGTGGTTATCGTCGGGTCACGGATTCATTCCATGGTTTGCGTCACAATTGGGGTTGTTGGGTCACGGATCCACCAAGTATGAGCCGAAAGATCCTTAGCGTCATCGATTCCGATTCGGGTTCCGCCGTTGGTCGTCGGGGTTCGGCCAGATTTGTATCACCTTTACTGTTGGTCGTTAGCGACCAACATCCCTCGCCAACGGCCAGCTTTTTTTGCAATTTATTATTTTTCCTATTAAACATATTAAATAATTTGAAAATTTATTAGTATGACCACCTTTCGGGGTGAATTTCTAAAAACTCAAAGAATGAAAGTTGTAGATCTAGATCTTATTTGCCCTTAAAACCTTGAATTACCCCATTTAGAGTTCATATGAGAAAGTTATTGAAAAACTATGAAAACCCTAAACAGTGGAAGACAACCACGAGAAAGGGAGAAGCAGAAATAAGAGATAGTTTTCTGTTTAAAGAAACTGAACTCCCTCCTAATTATAGAGAGGAGTATCTCCTTTTATATCTCCAGACTAAACAAGAACCAACCAGTTAAAATGTGATAGATGGCAGTTAATTAATCAGAATTAATATTACTACCATTACACCATCCCTTAACTTGATGGTATGTGTACAACCTCAAGCTGAAGCAAAAAGAGCTATGCTTGGGTGAACAAAGGCTTTTGGTGATTAGGCCTGCGAGCTGATGCTGTGAACTCATGAACTGCAAAACAATAGCTCCATGATCTTTCCCGTGTGAAATGTATATCTGCTTCTATGTGCCTAAGCTTGGAGCGATGAATTGGGTTTGTAGCTAAAGCAAGGGAAGAAATATTATCACAGTGTAATGATGGAACCTCTGCTAACTCAAGTTGCAAGTCTCAAAACAAATGGGATAGCCACTGCAGTTCAGATGTTTTATCAGCCATGACTCTATACTCTGCTTCCGTGCTAGACTTGGATACACAGTGCAGCTTTTTTGAGCACCAGGAAACAGGTGAATCATTGACCATAATGACAAATCTAAAGGGTGATCTTCTATCGTTTAGATCACCCACTGATCCGCATCGTCAAGCGGTCAGCTTTTAATTAAATTTAAACGTATTACCTACTACCAGAAGATAGCGGTTGAGTACGAGTGTCGGTTTCCACACGGACGGTTATAAACGCTTATGCTGAATTGGTCTCAATCCTAGAAAGGGATAGATTAAAGATGAGTTATATTTAACCTAAAATAATAAATAATATTGCAGGATAAATGTCGCTACAATAGCGACTCGGCCGAAACAAGAGCAAACAACGTTTTTTATGAGCGGAGATGAACACGGTCGTGACTGAGCAGTCACGGTCGTGTTCTAAGCAACGGGACACGGTCGTGTCAGCGATGACATGATCGTGTCCTCTTGTAATTCACAGGGCAGATGCGCGATCCTGATTCTAGGTCGCGCTTGGGTTAAAAGATTTTTTGCTCAGCTTATTCTCGTTTTAATGCAGATTCCTAGGGTTCGATCGTTGATTGTTTGCTTAGTTCAATTATACGTTTAGTGTGACTTATGGCATGGCATATCTGATCGAGCATATGGCATCTCAGAGTTTCAACACAAACGATTAATTTAGTCGCTTGTCTCGAGCGACAAAAACAAATAAAAAACAAATCAAAATAATCTAAGCAGGTTTATAGTTTTTACACAAATCGCCTAAAAGATAACATGCCATCACATCCAACATATCCAGATATAATAAAACCAACAGCATACAAATACAAATTAAAACTACGCCTAATAACGAATACCGAATGTGTGGATCTTGTCGTCGTCGTCCCTTCGGTATATTTGTCCCACCGGGTGTTGAAGTATAGCCGTTGTCGTTGACTGCGTCTGCTCCTGAGGTTTAGTCGCCTTTTTGAATCTTCAAATATGTCTGCCGCTGCCTCTGGTCGAAGAGGGAGAGGAGAATCGCGGCTGCAGCATAAGGAGATTATACAGTCGCTGGAAAAGGCCACGACACGGGCCAGTTCCTAAGTGACACAACCGTGTTCTTGTCAAATTGGGCTGGGCTGCGTTTGCAGCTAACTTGCTCGTTCTGGGCGCACTGGCAAGCTTCGGGCTACATAGACTACATGAAATATGTGGATTTTCTGGCCCGTTGAGGTCCCAGCTCCGTAGGCAATCTGCGAGAACATCAAAATAACAAATAAAACATGTATCGCAGGTCTGCACATCATGAATAATAAACGCTATAAACTATGTGATAAGCCCGTTCTCAACGTACTTATCTATATCTTTTTCCTATAATAAAGACTACTTTTTACTGTTTATCTTTGATAGTCAGCCATTCTTTGGTATTTAGCTCTATTTTGGGCATATTTCACGATTGATCAAGTTTTACAATATTTTATCCAATTAGTAACTGAATAAAGGATTCGCCACTTGGAAAAATCGTGGTAGCTTAAGCTCTAGACCAGTCGCTACTATGGCTCTGGTGTGATCAGCCACAACTCTCTTAGTAACTGAATAATGGAGTTGCCACTTTTTTTCACTACAGCACCGTCAGTCGCATCAAATACCTGATGAAAGAATTCTCAGTGATCTTCGCCAAAAGACAAGTCCTCAACATGAGCGACTCCTATTCCACTCAAAAAAAGTGTGAAAGATCTCAGTACAACAAAAGATGTGTCAGATTACCTTCCTTAAAGACCATTGAGCGACTGATGGTCAGTAATAAAGAGAAGCAGCGCCCGATCCTTAAAAGACCAGAACATTTGCGCTAGTTCTCAAGGGAAGATGTCTGCGCCAGAGATTTCATCATTACTCTCCGCAGCTATTGCTGACTTTCAAGGCTCTTCTAGACTACTTTATGAATGAGCAGTCCACAAAAGACCACAGAGACTATGTAAAGATTGACACAATAAAGCAACATTTTGGATGACTTAACTGCCACCGACTTTGGGAATATCTGATCTTCACGCGCTTATTAGCCACATGGGCATTATCAAGATTATTCCTTAATCATCTAGAAGTACTAATGAGCCATGTAATTCATCCTATCCTGACATCTGTCGACCATCTTTAAATTCTTCTAGAAATAGTCGAAACTAGGTTAACAGTAGAATATTTCGCCTATAAATAGAGAGACCAAGTATCCTAGTAGAGGGTCTCTGCATATTTCACTTATGCTAAGACCTATAACAGCTGTTATATTTCCTTAATTTAAGTGAAAGTTTCTTCTTTGTTTCAACTTTGTGTTGTGTTCTTGAGTCTTTGCATTCGCATCCATCAATCCATACCGCCACTCTCCATCACGTGATTCAATGTACTCATCACCCTTGCATGAACTAAAACCTAACCTTAATCAATTAATGTCCATGTTAATTTGCTAAAAAGATTTAGATTTGATTTAGGTTGCAAGTGTAACTGTTACCACATAAGATCAAGTAATAATTTAATTAGTAATTCTAGTAAAGATGAGTAGGTGGTACACCCATTCCCTTTACTTTATCTAAACATAAACAAATCAGTTGTTACTTACTTTATCACTTTCGCCAATCGCAAGTTTACGGTTAAGTTCTTGACTTAGACAAGTGCGACACCTCTTTAAGTTCTCTTCCTATCACTTGTTCTTCATTGTCACTTATTGATAAGTCTAGGTTTAGCTATCATCTAAGCTCCCTAACTGCCGTAGCATTCAATTCGTCGTAGTAGGTGTTGTTAGGCGAGTACGAGGTGGGCGACACCAAAAAGTAAGCTACTTCTGCTTCATATTTGATCGCAAGAGTGGACCAAGTCAAATATTTGACCAAGCTCTCTAGCTGTCGTTGCATTTGATTCGTCATAGTTGGTGTTGTTAGACGAGTTCTTAAGCGTAGCAAATTTGCTCTAAAAGTATAGTTTGATGTTAGACTTAGTCCTCAACACCAATATTTTATATAAGTCCAATTCAGTCATTTCTCTTCTCAGAGTTGACAATAGAGGAAGGGTTTGATAACCCCTACTTTTGCGACAGCTTATACCTGGAGGAGGTGAATATCTTTTCCAGTGTCGCGAGAGAGAAAGGTCAGTAGTTAAGTGTGGACCAATCCTTATCTACCGTGACTTTTCATTAAACTGATGTTGTGTGTCTGATTTAGAAAAGAATCTCTGCAGCCGCTACTTCGGTAGATAGACTAGAGGCAGAGACTGATCCCTCTGTTGTCTCTGATTCTTTCGTGATATCACTTGCATTTCATCCACATCATTCATCCCATCATCCATTGCATTCTGTTTAACTTTCTGTCACGTCTTGTGTGTTTTATTCTTCATCAGTCACTAGCTCCACCCTTGGTGACCAGGTGCTGATTCTGTGTTTTGTTCCATTGAGTTCTACTGCAGTTGTAGTATTTTCCCCCTATTTTACTTACTTTTCTCATTCTCTCCCCCACGTAGAACTAATCGTAGCACCTAAAGACTAAACTCCACTAGAGACCTCTCTTCCGTGAGGGATCGACCTCGAACTCGCTGCTTACTGCTAGTTAGTATTGCCGCATAGTCCCGAGTACAGTATCCAGACCTCTCTACTCCGGTAGCCTTTCGGACACTCAGTTTAGCTTCTCCGCGTCCGTGTACGACAACGGACGCTCGTCACTATTTTCTTAGGACCTCAAAATATACATTCCAGCAAAAATTAGGAATGTGTAGAGCGCACTTTCATGAACTCAACACACACCCCAACTTAAACCTTGCTAGTCCCTAGCAAGTCTAACATGAAAGGAAAGAATAACTATGCAATGAGACAGTCCCTACACATTCCCATTGAACATGGCGTAAATCTCAAACAAAAAATAAGTAACCGCAACTAGTAGGACAAAAACAACCATGGACTGTGTGTGTCTGCATCCAAGCCTCAACCAACATACCACAAATCGAAGCAAGTGTATCCAGCTAATACATCTAGCATAAGTGGAACTCCACAACTCATAGGTAAAATGAATATATCGATGTGGACAGGTGATCACTTGTTGACCCTTGATGATTGATGTTTTGATGATAACAAGCACTTGATATGTTTGATGCATTGGTTTGTTTAGTGTTGATAA
>JAOWBR010181738.1:0-10668 GCA_028571145.1 Dionaea muscipula | reverse complement strand
CGTTGGTTAGCCAAATATAGCTGTGGCGTCGCCATCGCCTATCTTCTAAGATTGATTCCCAATGGAGAAGATAAATGTATGGATGTTCTCCTTAGGATGCTAGGAGAAGATTGATGTGCCAAGTTTCCCCAAGACACTCTTCCTCTGCTTGGGACAAACACTCGTCGCCATGGTAATTCTGCCAGTCCAGGCGTCACCAAGCCATGGCGTCAGTAACCCTTAACTCAACAATGGAGCTATATCAACTCCTCAAATTTGGCATGGTAGCTAAGGGGAATATGGGAAGACTCGAGGTATAGGAAGGCGTCGGATCATCATCCTAGATTTGGAGATACGTGCAGCCGTCGCCATGGGAGTCATCTCCCCTCCAATGCGTCATTACTAGTAGTCGCCTTGGTTAGCAGGTCACTAGGAAGTCCATGACAGCAAGGATCCCGGGCAGGTAAAGGCCCGGACAAGCAACGTGTCCCGATAAGCAAGGTGGCCGGGGCAGGCAGTCGGATAAGTGGCCCGGGCAGGTGGTTCGACCAAGCAGCCAAGCAGGCCACGAGGCAGGACTCCTGGGCTGGAAGAGTGGGGGGGTGCTCCGGCTAGGCGTGGTCGGGCGTGGAGGAGAGGAAAAAAGGAGTCCTCAAAAATGAAGGGGTGGCGGCCTATTTTTAGGCATGGGAGGAGAGAGAAAGACCGGGCAAGCCGCCCGGGCAGGTAACCCAGGCAGGCACATCGGGCAGGTCTACCAGGCATGCACGTCGGGCAGGCGTGCCGGGCAAGCAGCCCAGGCAGGCAGCCCGTTTTGTCGTCGGGACTTTGGAAAGCTCGTTTGAGCTTCGATTGAGAACGATCAGCGCCCACGTGCTCGTGGCGAGATGGGAAATCTTCCGGGATGGGTTCGATTGGGTTTAGCTGAGGTCGACCAGGTTTGGCCATGGTTTGATCGAGGGCTCGGGTCCAGCCGGGTCAGTCCGGACGGTCCAATCTCAGACCCTTTGGCCACGTGTCCCTAGGGGATATTTCTCCCGATATCACAACCGCTTAAGGATTTTAGTGTTAATGTAGGTTGCATGCCTATTAGATGTGACAACACTAGTTCCATTAATATTTCTAAAAATCCTGTCTTGCATGGTAGGACAAAACACATAGACATTAGACATCATTTTCTAAGAGACAATGTGGAAAAAGGAATAATCCAAATAATATTTTACAAAACTGAAGAGCAAATTGCAGACATCTTTACTAAGCCTTTAAGAAGGGAAAGATTCGAGAAATTAAGGCTTGAACTAGGGTTAACGAAAATCAAGAAGCACTATTACATGATTTTCCCTCAATGATTGGCTAGATAATTAGATGCATTTTTTAAGATATATTTTGCATATGAGTACGTGTTTGCATTAAGTGAATTGGTTAAAATATTATGTGGTCAAAAGCATATTTATCTGAAAAGTATTGCATTTTTCCACTGATCTTATGATATGTCCTTTAGTTTCCAAATATCTAATAGCGACAAAGCTTTCATGGAACAAGCTAAGGAATAGGTATTCACCATAAAACAGTGTAAGTATCTTTTCTGTTAGCAATCTTTGAAAAAACCGTTATTTGGAGCCAATCTTTTCAGATTTCTTCAAATATTTTATTCTCGCCACTTGCTCCCTCTCTCTTACTACTTTTATGCTCAATCAAATCAGAGAGCAACAAACTCTCTTCCCTCATTCACTTCATCAAAATCGCTTCAGCTTCTGCAAAACCATAACCACCCTCTCGATTCCACCATGGTTGATACCCGGAAGAAAGGAGCTTTGAGATTCCGCAACACCAGAGACACACCAGTTGAAATTGATCCCATGGAAGCAAATGAAGCTGTTCTAGACCCTGTTCCGCTTCAGGTGACTAAGTCTAGTGTGCCAAAGAAACTGGATAAAGAAAGCCACTCCACAGGGCCAAGGAAATCTTCGACGAGAAATGGGGAAATGGAGGAGCATGACACCAGTCCTGACTCAGAAGAGAAATTGGCTGACCTGATCCCATGAAAAAGAAAGAGGAAGACAGAAAAGAAACAGAGTGGAGAACTAAGACATGGAACCCTAAAAACTACGAGCCATAGCCTGAAAGAACCACAAAACCCTAAACCTTCTCAAAGCCTTATCGAAGACTTTCTACCCTCTCTAGAAAACACTGATCAACCCTTTATTACACCTCCACAAAGTCCTGAAGGAGACCAGGTCAATGAGCGTGAATCAGAGAAAGAAGCAACTGCTGAGGGGGAAACAACACAGAGAGTAGAGGAATAGGAGGAGGAACAGGCGAATCTGTTTGAGCAAGTTTCTGAGAAAGAAGCACAGCTTGAGGGGGAACGGGCTCAGCAACAAGTGGTCGTCCTTGAGATTGAGACTGCTGAACTGGACATTGACCTTACTACATCGCCACGTAAAAAGAAGCAGAAAATACCAAAGAAGCCTAGGGGAGCCCCAACTGTTGCCAAAAAGCTTGTGGATCCTTCAAAACCCAAAAAGCCATCTAAACAACCAGCCAAGCCTCCCACAAAGAAAATCACATCCAACATGTCAACCATGACTCAAAAGAACTAGCCTCAATTTCAAATCCATCAAAAAACCAGGAAAGAGAGAGGTGATAAAGGAGACAGAGGTTGTAGGAGCATCCACTCCCAAGTACTCTCCCCGAAAAGTCTTGAAGGGTAAGCTCTTCCCCATTGCTACTTTACGAGATTAAGGTTTTGATTCATTTTTGGATAAAGTAAACACTCAAGGATGGACAACTTTGTTCTGTGAGGCTGAGAATTTCAATGAGGAGGAGTTTTTAGAGTTCTATGAGAATTGTCGTGTGGAGAAGGAAGTAGTAAGGAGTACAGTGAGTGGGGTGGAGATTAAATTTGGAGTCTATGTAAAGCAGAGATTTTGGACATCCCTTCTCCTATCCAGGGGTTCTATGAACATGCTAAAAGAGACTGGCCAAAACTTCCTAAGGGATTGCCTCTGAAAATCACCCAAACCATAGCTAGAGATCCTTCCTTAACAAAGGCTAAACAAGTGCCCAAAAACATTATGTCACGGGAATTCAAACAATGGTTTGTTTTGGTGATCCGAAATCTTGTTCCTAGGGGTAAAAAGAGAGGGGCAGCTAGCTTTCTGGACCTAACCCGATGTATTACTTATCTGTTGAACACCCCATCAATTTGCCTATCTTAATGATTCTACACATTAAGCATGTGACCACGGTAAAGAAAGGGACACACTCACTACCCTATGGGTTTTTCCTAACCAACGTCTTTAAACAATTTGGAGTGCCCTTAGGAGTAGGAGAATCTCCCAAGTCAGAGGATTGGCTGGACCTGTCTTTGTACAAAAAGGATTTAGAACTACCAGTGGGAACTTAGAGAACAGGAGAGGGAACAAGAGTTCTGGCTGAACTAACTGATTCAATTGCCTGCGTGAGTAAGCAAGTAAAGGCATTGCACCATAGGTTACAAGTTGAAAGGAGTATTCATGACACCAGATACAAGTTGCTGTCTCAAAGGATCAACCCCCTTCAAAACACTGCCAAGAGGATAATGCACAATCAGAAGATTATCATGGATATTGTAAATGATATCTTTGAGCATGAAGATGCAAACGGGGAGGATGATCCAGCTACAGCTCCAGGACTATCTACCTCCACCAGACCATCCAAAATCAAGCGCAAAACCTCAGACCCTCCTACCCAAAAATTCTACACTTCCAAGACTTCTTCCGCAACCTCATCTGACTTAGTTCCACTCTCTGAAAGATTCTACATCTCCTAAACTCCCACGTACTCCATCACCATCTTTCAAATATTAATCTATCTTTTTGGTATTGTTTCACTTCTGCTACTTATGCTATTATGGTGAACCAAATCTTTTTGCTTAATGTATGATTGCTTTGTCATTCTCATTGGTGATGGATAACACATATCCCGAGATTTACCTTTGGAATATCTTTGCTAACTTTTTAGGTACTTTACCCCCGGTGGTACTGACCAATTTAAGAGTCTATGCAATTCACTTCACTTATTTTGCTTAATTATCGCTATTTGCTTCTTTTATATGTGTGCTAATGCTAATTTTAATTTTTTATTGATTTCTAGGGAGAAGTTAAATGATTTTTCGTTCTCTAACCCATGCTAACAAGGTTGAGTTTAGATTGGTTTGTCTTTGTCTCTACAGGAATGCATTTGATCATAACATTTGGTAAAGATCTCAGTTTTTGTCTCTTTTAAAATTTATGGTCAATTCTTATCAATCTTGAATGCATTTTTCTAACCATGTTTCCTAGTCATGAAAAGTGCGTTGAGTCTCGACTATTTGATCTCTAAAAATCCATGAACCTGATTGATTATGTTATACCTTAAAATGATCTTGAATGATGCTTAGTGATCGCATGAAAATGAGTATGTTTCATGAATAGTTAAGGCAACACATCTAACAAATTATTTGTCATCATCAAGGGGGAATTTGTT
Source organism: Dionaea muscipula (assembly GCA_028571145.1). Classification (NCBI taxonomy): domain Eukaryota; kingdom Viridiplantae; phylum Streptophyta; class Magnoliopsida; order Caryophyllales; family Droseraceae; genus Dionaea; species Dionaea muscipula. Next base: position 6,180 of record JAOWBR010181738.1, on the reverse strand, counting down.
GAATTGGATATTGTGTGATCATTTACAAACATGTTAATGTGTATGATGTTGAGTTAAATGCCTCTTGATTGATTGCTATGATTGCTTATATTGGATGTATCGATCAAATAGGATGTTGTTTGTGAATGAGCTTAATCACTAAGTTGTTAAGTATGTTGATTCACCTATCACAGGGAACAGGGTATGGAACACACATAGTTCACGACTAGTTCCTTTGCATGATTAATCCACGACTGGTTTCTTTGCAAAGGACCACGACTGTCATGATACGCCATTTGGGTAACACGATTTTTTCACTCTTGTTTTAAGCTAGAGTCACGCATTTCTATGTATATAAATTAACTTATTTTTAAGTTGATTTATGGGTTTCATTTAATTGGCTTAAAGGAGAAAATATATTTCTAAAAGATCTTGTTTTTAGAAAAATATTCACCCGATCATTATCCATTTAGATTTCAAATGGGATTTGAGAAAATCAGAAGAAAAAGTAGGATTTGTTATGCTGGACACTTGTCACACCCCACCCCGGGTGGACCGGCGTACGCCCCGTGGAGTACACCACGGACTGCACAAGTTTAAACCCAAACCAAACCCACGGTCTAACATCAACAATCAATAAGGAAAAGAAATCTAGTCACAAGGTCTCCCAAGTAGACCATGGTCAAATTAGAGTGAACGGGTGGAAACAACCAAATGAATCTCATGAATCAAACTCAAATGCGGAAGTCTAACAATCTAAGGTCCAACCATCATGCGGAAGAAAACGATCTCAAATCATACATCATTGTTAAATCTCAAATACTAAATCAGCAGCAGTTCTAAATCAATGAAATGCTAAGATCAATCCTAAGAGGCGTGTCGTCTCTCCTCCGCATCCTCCTAGCCAATCAACTACCGGAAAACACAATTTAACGGTGGTGTACACGGGGTTAGAATAGAAAATAAACTCATGATGGATAAATAAAGTGTATTAGGAATTCCATGAGGTATGGAGGATAGTCTAAGTCAAACGTATGTAAACGACCCGACCACCTTAATCTGTAGCCTAGAGGTGATCGGGGAAGAACAGGAGGAGACCATCCCCATAGTTAACAAGGTAGGACTCATGGAATAAATTCAAAGAGAAGTGACGGCATGAGTGCAATCTTAACAATAATAGAATATGAAAACCGCAACCGTCACAATCATATCAGCATGCGAATATCAACTCATATGAAAGCATGGAACAACAACAAGAGGCTAGAAGCAGAAATCCACAAGCCAAACAACATGTGATCAAAACAGATCAAGAAAGTATCTAGCCTCATAAGTTCAATAATACCATAGTTCCCAAGACTGGGGTAATGGTCACGGCACATTCTAGATCATGTACCCACACCAAACAAATCTCACATGCCATCACCAACAACACGATCATGGGCTCCTCGCCCTAATGTGGCGCGTAAACCGGTATGGTGGCCGAGATACGTACAACCACGAAGGCACCGTCCAAGTATCCGTGATCAGCGGAATCCCCAAGGAAGTTGTGTCGCGACGGGAATATCACACCCGTGTGGCCGAGGTCACTCAATGAATGTAATCCCCGGACTTACTCTCAATCTCAATAAATATAAATTCAATCTCTTCTCTTTTCTTTCATAACACCTCACTAGTCCACACTCAATCACAATCAACAAGCCAACAGGATCATGCGGTGTAAACGATAAATTATTGAAACTACAACATGATGTTAATCAATCAACAGAGTGTGGACAAGCAAAACAATAACACAGAGCATGAACTGTGACAAGCAAAGAGGAGAGGTATCAAGGAAACATATCAGGGCAGAAAGGAAAACAGGAAGAGGATGGAGGGAGCATGTACGCCCCTCACCTGGAATGCTAAATCCACAAGAAATGTCAAACACCAAGCTACGGTATCCCGTAAACAATCACATCGTCACCTAAAAGTTAACACATAGGGAAAAATCACTAACGACGTCTCATCACACTAATCATGCAAGATAAAATCATTAAGACCTTCAAATGAACTCTCTAGGATGCCTACAAGTCAAGCTAGGATGATCAAGGCCCAAAACGCAAGCTTAAAAACTAAAACAGGCAAAATAGCCCTTAGAGGACGTCCCCTGGAGGTCCTCCCATCCATGGGAGACGTGACAAACCCGAAAGAGAATTTACGGGATGTCCCTGGGACATCCGCTAACCGCTGACCGCACAAGCTTAAACCCTCAATCAACCCAATGGTCCATCAACAGTCAATCACGAAAAGAAATCTAAAACTGGGTCTCTAAAATGGACCAAAGGTCTAACCACATGCACATGGGTGAAATCTCAAATCATAAGTATTAAAACATCAACAGAGTGCGGAAGTCACAGATCAATCTCATAAACATGTGGCTATAATCCCAAAGCATAAGTCATGCAAGAATCTCAAAGTGCAACATCAAAAGTGCTACAACTACTACAATGGTAAATGAAATCCTAAGACGCCGTCTCCCCTCCGCATCCTCCTAGCCAATCAGCTACCTGAAACAACATTTACCGGGGGTGTACACAGGGTTAGAATAGAAATAAACTCATGTTGGAGATATAAAGTAAGCTCAGGATATTCCACGAGGTGTGGGGGATGGTCCAAATCAAACGTAAGTAACAACTCGACCACCTTAATCCGAAGCCCGGAGGTGATCGAGATAAAACAGGAGGAGACTAACCCGCCACGGTTACAAGAGACTACTCGTGGAATGAGAGAATAAGAGAAGGTGACGGTACAATCAAAATTAAATGAATCATATGAAATAAAACAACCACCATCACATCACAAACATGTGATATCAATAGCATATGATAATAAAATCAAACACACGAGACTAGAGTATCAATCAGGCAATAAATCATACAAGCAGAAGTCCAAGAAAGTCTCTAGTCTCTAATCAATACCATAGTTCCCTACCTCCAGGGGTAATGGTCACGGTGCACCCAAGGTGTAACCCACTCACATACTCACATGCCATACCAATACACATACAAGGGGTCCCCGCCCTCCGTGGAAAGTAAGCCGGTATGGCTCCGAGAATACGCACCACGGAGGCAACCGTCCGAGTCATCCACCCGCCGGCAGAATCCCTAAGGACGTTGTGTCTGGTGATGTTTTTCAACCGCAAGGCCAAGGTTAAATTAATGTAATCCTCGGACTTCAACAACTCTCAATGAAAGTGTACAATCCACTTCCTTCTCAAGAAAAACAACTCTCTCCTCCATCCATCCAATCTCACCTCCTCACTATGTCCACACTTAAAGTCATATAAAAGGCCTCAAGCATTCATGCTATCACAACAATAATAATCTCAAAAATTAAAACTCAGCATGAATCATCAAGCAGATAGTGTGGACAAACAAATAAAACACAGAACATGACTGTGTACTAAGCAATGAGAAAAAGCAAGAAAGAGAAAATAAGGCTCAAGAAAGAAAAAGAAGAATGGAGGAAAATGTGTACACCCCTCACCTGAATATGCAAGTCCACAAGCAATGTAATCACCAAGCCTAGTGAACACCATACACAATCATGTCGTCGCCTACACATAAATCACATGGAAGCAACCTCACTAACCAAGCCAAAACATACTATACACAATGCTAAACAAGCTAACCATGCAACCTAAGAGTTCTAGCATGCGTCGAGAACTCAAACACCACAAATAGAATCGGTGAACAGTGAAAATAGGATCATTATGGTCGTAATGAGGTCATCACGGCCGTAACGGCCCTCGATAAGACCGTAACTCCAAAGGAGTTACGCCCATATCGTTCCCCCGCACGCTGAACCCTAAACCCAGAATTTGGGAACATTATGACCGTAATGCAGGGAGCGTTACGACCGTAATGCTCCCTAATTCCAGAAACTCGGAATCTGCATTCTGCAGAAAATGCAAACTCGACACCAAAGCAAAACCACGACCTCCAACCATAACAAATCAACAAAAGTGCATCAAACTAAGTCTATAAAACCTAATGATCATGCCAAAAACGTGCTCAAGCCTACACGAATTAGAAATCATCCAAAAATGACATAAAACGACAAAACGAAGCTGTGGACAATCGGGACGTGAAACCAATCAAAAATGTGATAACCCGTCCGTTTTCATCCTGGTTTGGTTCTGGATCGGTTTGATTCTAGGTTAAATTGAATTTAAGTTGGTTTGAGCTATACAGCTTAGCCTGATCGGCTTTTATTTCAATTAGGTTCATTTCACATCAAGACTTCTTCCTAGCCCAGCTGGCTAGGGGAAGCAGGAGAGGAGTTGAGGATTTTAAATGAGAGGTCCCGGGTTCTAAACCCGGCGATAACACTTAATTATTTTCTCTTTTAATTTTTGAGGGCATGAAATTCTTTTTTTACCCCTCATTGATTAAGGATTGAATATGGGATTTGATTTTTGAAAACTCCCGTAACTCCCAGACCCTTTTCTTCTCTTTCTCTCATTTTCTCTCTGCTCTTCACGTGATTTTCCTCTTCTCTCTCCCTTGGATCAGCGGCGGCAGCAGGAGGAAAGGGAGGGGATCATCGCCTCGACTTATCACACGGAGGCACGACGATCGCGTCATCATCTCGTGGTTTCGGGTGAGGTTTCATGATTTTTCCTATTCTCTTTTCTCTTGATTTTCGGCACTAGAGGTTGGAGATGATGATGTTTGTTGTCTCCTTGTTTTATGATGATGTTGGGGCAGCGTTGAAGGTTTAGGGAGTGACGGATTCGAGCCCTTGCCATGATTCGAGGATTTTTCGTCGATTTAGGTATTTTCGATTCCGTTTTCCTTTTCTTCGCATTGTGGCTGTAGGTGTGGGATTAACCCCGATCGGTAGGTGCTTTTGATTCTTTTGGATGCTGTCGGATTGGTTTGCTAGCATGTGTTTTAGTGGTTTGGTCAATTGGTTGATTTTTGGGGTTTTGGGGATTGCTCAGTTTTGCTGATTTGCTAGTTTTTGATGCAGCTGTCTTAGGGATGTGTTAGGGATATGTTTAGGTCCCTTTTGATGCATGTTTTCGAGTCATTTGGTGTTTAGTCGTTTGGTGCATCGAGCTGCATTTTGGCGATTTGAAAAATCACATTTCTACAGAATTCTGCAGAATTCTGCAGAATTTCTGTGCAGGAGACGACACCAGAGACGTCCCCTGTGAGACGTCTCCAGAGACGTCTCCAGGGATGTCTCCAGGAGGTTCTGCCATGCTTTGTTTCTCTTATGTTCTTTTCCCCAGTGAAGGGGGGACGTCTCCAGGGATGTCCCCTATGGACCTTTTGTTTTCCTTTGGTTCCGGGGCTCACGTTTGGGCCTCGAGTTTGTCTAGCATGATTGGTAGGCATCCTAGGTGATTCATTGGGGATTGTTAGTGACTCGTTGACATGTTATCTTAGCTTAAGCATGTTAGTGATTGTTTCATGTGGTGACTTTAGGTGACGACGTGATAGTCTACGGGATTCCGTAGCTAGAGGACTTGGTAATTTTGTGACTTGAACTTGCTTATATTCCAGGTGACGGGTGTACACATTTCCTTCCATTCTTCTCTTTACTTTCTTGAGCCTTATATTCCTTTTCTCGCTTTCCTCACTGCTTTGTACACAGTCATGCTCTGTGTTATTGTTGATATGTCCACACTTCTTGTTATTTGATTCATGCTGAGATTGTTGTGATTATTATTTTGTATGCATGAATTCTTGAGGCCGTTTTTATGACTTTGAGTGTGGACCTAGTGAGGATGTGAGATTTGATGGATGGAGGAGAGATTTGTTTTCTTGAGAAGGAAGTGGATTGTACACTTTCATTGAGAGTTGTTGAAGTCCGAGGATTATATTAAATTGACCTCGGCATTGCGATAGAAAAACACCGCCAGAAACAACGTCCTTGGGGATTTTGCCGATGGGCGGATGACTCGGACGATTGCCTTCGTGGTGCGTATCCTCTGAGCCATACTGGTTTCCCCCTTGTATGTGTATTGGTATGGCATGTGAGTATGTGAGTGGGTTACACCTTGAGTGTACCGTGACCATTACCTCTGGAGGTTAGGGAACTATGGTATTGATTAGAGACTAGAGACTTTCTTGGCCTTCTATTTTTCATGAGTTTTGCATGATTGGATCCTCTAGTCTCGTGAGTATTTTATTGATATCTTATACTGTTGAT
>JAOWBR010181716.1:0-10669 GCA_028571145.1 Dionaea muscipula | reverse complement strand
AAATATTTGATAAATATAAGTGTAATAAGTAGTGTCATAACAAGTGTACATATAACCCCACCGATATATATATATACTAGATATTACCTGTGCTTTCGACACGATGAACACTTTTTCCCTTAAATTAGTTAAAAATATAAATTAACAAATTTAGAAAAAATAATAAAAAAAAATTATTATCTCCCCTTTCCTCTCATTTTTCTCTTTTCTCCCTCTTTCTCTCCTTCTCCCCCTCCTTTACCCCTTTTTCTCCTTGTCCACCTAGGATAAACACTACACAAATTCAAAAACCATTCTCATTTATATAATAGATATATATATATATATATATATATTTTGATATCTCAGATGTCCAGGCGAACCCAACTAATTCTGAGGGCCTAATTTCACCGGACGTTTGCAGGGGGCCAATTAAAGCCAAAGCCTTTAGGCCTTCTAAGTCCATGATCCACTCAGGTTGTTTGCACGTAAGGAATTTCGAACTCACGACGTAGGACTTCTTGAGATTTTAGGACACGGTGATTCTCACTTACGTCAACTCGAAGTAGGTTCAAAATATTTGCTATATATCGGATCGGAAATGGGGTGCATGAACCCAATGAAACCTCGAAGAAATGAAAAAAAAAAATATATTTTACAAAAAAATTTAGTAGAAAAAATTAAAGAAGAGAAGAGTTAAACTTTATATCTCTCAAATGATAACCTTATTTAAAATTAAGGTAATTTTTAAAAAAATTTATCCAAAAAGTAAAGTACTATTAGATGTATAAAAAGTCAAAACAGAAAAATCAAAAAAATAAAATAAAAAACGTTCTCCGACGAGGACAAGAAATCAGTTCCCCGACGAGGACCGGGATAGAGTTCAAAAAATCCCCCACCACATAGAAATTAAGGGTTAAATTTGGATTCGTGTTTGAAGACGAGATAAAACAAACCCTATATAACAACATCTCTATCAATACAACAATTTTTATTTATCTCAATATTCCAATCTATTTTTTCAACCACACTCAAACAATTATTATATTTTTACTATTCAGTCGAGCCTCTTAAAAAATCATTATACAATACGCTCATTAATCACACAACCACACTTCAAATTATCTCACATCCACGCTCCAAATTTTCTCCACTAAAAAAATCATTACACAATACTCTCACTATTCACACATTTAAAAAAATCCAAACATAGTTGGACATGCTCTAATATCCCTACTTCCATTTAAGCAATCACCTCTCACACCGAGAGAAGAAACTGAATAACATAATCATATCGTACACACACAATTAAGCAATACTACAACACAGTGTTTAGTTTTCCTGCTGTCAAAGATCAGCGTGTTCACAAAACTTTTAAACAAGTATTATTTGCATCAATTTACAAAGAGTGTCCTTCAATCCTATAGTAATTTATCAACGACTTGCCATCCAGCTCCTTTGTGAAGAACCTCCTCAAGAAGTCGTCAAGTGTGAAGTGCCGAAAAAGTGCTGGTTTTTCAGGAGAAACAAGTTCCGGCAACGGCCCATACAGGTTGTCTCGGATGCCAGGATTCAGAAAAACAGCGATAGAAACTCGCGGCTCTTGAAAAGGGTTCGCCAATACCCGATGCTCCCCGCTCTTGTACTCATCATTAGAAATGATCTGACCAATTACACATATAGAAACAGCTTTCAGTTTTTCACACACAAACACACAACATTCTTCGGCTAATCCTCGACACGTATAAAGAACCATGACGACCAAAAAGGTCAACCTTATGTGGTAAAAGACTTAAAGCACAAGTCTTTAATTCATACAATAGTGCATACCAAGTATTGAATAAAGAGAAATGGCCGTGATTTTCGATCACATCTGCTCTAATAATCTAGTGAAATGGCCGTGCGTGCCACTAAGGCCACCATACAGTGGTGTTTAGTGTAAGAAACAAAAACCTACACCATATCCACCAAAACATCAACATTACGATGAAAGACCCATAAACGACAAGCTTGGGAGTAGTTTTTTTGGTGCTGAGTAGAGGATTTGCTTAGAGAAAAAATATCAACATAGTTGAGATGTCTCTCTTTAATGCGGTGATGCTCTTTTGCACCGTCAAATGTTCTTTCTTTGGATGCAATCCTTTTTTCTCATGTGCTACAAAAGTTTTATCTAGCAATAAAATGAAATCGAGCAAGATTAACCCAGAAGGTGAAAAACATCCCATGAGTCACTAGTTTAGGCAAGGAAAGTAAGACTAGCAATGGAGGCAATGTGTTACCTGTAAGATATCACCAATATTGATGACGAGAGCACCATGGACAGGCTTGACATCTAACCACTTGGCCTCATGTTTAACCTGCAATCCGCCCACCAGATCCTGCAGCAAAACAGTCAGGACCCCAGGATCGGTATGCGAAGCAAGCCCGACGGTCTGATCAGGCTCCGGGCAATGAGGATAGTAGTGGCCAACCATAACTCTCCCTTGTGCACACGACAACTCCTTCAACCTCTGCGCACTCGCCCCCATCCCCTCCGACAATAACTCCAATAGTTGCTCCCCAAGCTTCTTAACCTCCCGATCCCACTCAATCACCTCATCCCTTCATAAACAGAGCACAAATGGTATACTTTGAGCTCACTTAGCAATCGCCAATGCGCGCATATATATATATATATAGATAGACTAAACTTCTAATGTGGATGTCTATTTTTGTATAGTGACTATGGACTTTTTTGGGCCATTAGATTTGGTGAGATCAAAGGATGAGATTGGTTATTGTTGGTAGTGGGTGAATAGTGAGATAGTGTACTGTTCATCTGAGATTGAATCTTGGCCTTTGATTTGGTGATCCAATGGCCCAGAAAAGTCCACAGTTACTATTGAAAAATGGATGCCCACATTAGAAGTGGACTCATATATATGTAACACCCATCATAAAAACTTTAAACTTTAATTTTGATCACAAGATACCTAATGCAAATATTATTTGGTCATGATTAACATCCATCCTACAATAGAATTGTCAAAAGCAAAATCACAAGCTCTAACCGGAGGCTGCCCCACATACCATGCATCTATCACAAACTCGAACTGGTGGAGCATTCTCTTCAGCTGCAAGAGAAACTCTTCCTTGTGTACATTTATCACAGAATATGTCTCCACAATATCTACAATGATGCTGAAATGAAAAAAAAAAAAAAAAGTGAATCAGTAGACCTTTGTAATTGTATGCAACTTCACTATATTATTAAGCATTGCTTGCGCAATGAGCAGCATAACAAAATCACGTTTCGAAGACATACTTTACGCACAAAGGCGCTGAAATCCGTTCCACAAGCTGTGCATTTGGAAACAGCTTCATCAGGTACCTGAAATAAGAAAAGTGAACAATAGAAAAGGTTTCAATAATAAGTAGAGGGGATGATTTGCCAAATACTAAAAAAAACGTAAGTAAGAAAAAAAGGATTTCCATTTCAAAAGAAAAAAGTAACCCTGAAAAGTCCGTAAGATTGATAAAATGAGGGAGATGAAGACGAGAAAGAAAAAGAAAATAGCGCAAGTGAACTACTCAAAAAATTAAAAGTAGATACTATCTACTACAGGTTTTATTAAAGAAACAATTATACGAGAAACAAAAGCCAGCATGAAGAATATTAAGGCGGAAAGGAAAGTAGGAAACATAGCCAGGCAGGCAGTAGCCTTCAACTTTCCCATACCAGAATGACCTCTTCGATACAATGATATGATGAATCCAATATCTTCAAGAAATGATAGTTCGCTGATAAAAGCCATCATGAAACATTATGATAGAGAAAACATCTGGACAGCCAATGCCTGCAGCTTTTCTAGACCAGGATCACCTCCTCTACGCAATAATAAGGTGAATCCAATAACAAGAATAGGTCCTTTGCAGAGTTTAAGTTCCCATGAATAATAAACATTTGGCAGAAAAAAGTTATAGGATGAAGCAGACACATTGATGTGCACCTCAGAGTACATGTAGGAAGTGAGGTCAACCTCACATAATCAAACTTCTAAAATCTTTTCCGAAAAAATTAATCCCTCACCCAGCTCCTTCAATGACCACACAAATAGACCACGTAAACAGATGAATGCCTTTCAAGTCAGGAGTAGCGGCTTCCAAATAATGAGTTGTGACAGCTTGAAATTGTTGCTAGTTAACTTAAGACTTTTTGTTCTTTATTTTGGAATGAATTAATGAAAGGAGGCAGATATAAAAAGCTCAACGAATGAGATACCATGGGACTAAATCAGGGATGGGGGAGACAGAGAGACAAAGAGACAAAGAGGCCTGCTTGTACCCAGTGATCTCTCTCTTCATTGGCAGGCTTCAACTTATACATCCAGTCACCAAAACCTTTCTTCTTTTCTGCAGGACGTTCAGCAACCTTTGAAGCATCAGGGCGGTTCCTTCCACCCATCTCCTTAAACTGTCATTCAGACACCAGCAAAGAACTGTAAATTTTTACACGATATACAAGACACCAGCAGAGAACTTTCTCACCCTGAATTCTGAAGCATTTTCACGATATACAAGACAAAAAGGGAAAACATGAAGACAATCCAGAACACTAATCAGCAATGCCCAACTTGCCTAAAATAACTCTCGTCATTGGAACAATTTTACCAATTTGTAAATGAAGATGAAAAAATAATCCATGTAGTGATAAATGCCAGAGTCAGAATCAAATTCTAGTCCAGCTGAAATATTACAAGTAAGCAGCTCCACATCGATAAACATGATATATCATTGGCTCCCTTCATTAATCCATGTCGGATTAAAGCATTTAAGGGATCCCAGAAAAAAGGATGTTGCTATATATTATTTGGTGGGCACTGAAAAAATATTGTTCAGCAACAAAACGTAAGAATGGTAATTAGCCGTAGAAAAAAAAACATGCATTCTCCGGTGCACAAGCACTTGCCTACTGCTGGTAGGGGAGGGTATGCGCATGTATGCAGCCTTACCCTTGCATTTCTGTAAAGAGGTTATTCATATACCTCAAAGTCATCACTAACAAATCACGAGTGAAGCAACTTATCTTTGTGTAGAAGCTCGCCCTCTAGGAATAGAAATGCAAACAAAATAAATAAGTAATGATCTTGACAAAAAAAAAAGTATCGCCATGTGCAATTGAAGAATATTGAGCATATTGCATCGCGACAAAAGAATAACATAATATATTATGTAGAGGTCATTTATCCGAAATCACTGATATTCCATGGAGGAAAAAGTGAGACAGTATAGTACTGCCATGACAAGCCAAAGAAAAAAACAATTGCCCAAGGTGGATGTGCAAACTAGCTGAGTGAATGCAGTTCAATTATTGCAGAGTAGAACATAATTTCCGGTGCATGCATGAACTAGCCTATAAATATACATTTCTGAATAATTTATCATATTTCAAAAATAAAACAACCACTCTACTATAAATATATCATAAGGAAGAATCTACATGCAAATGATTACTACCAACTCATTGATGCTGCTTAAATTTTCCAGAAGACATAGTTCAGAATTCCTACCTGCACAACTGCAGCAGTGACTGTATCAAGCATGGTGTTGGTTGTGTAGCTATTTGACTGGATTCTAATGCGTCTAGGTTCAATATCCACAGATGTCTTTGACCAAAAAGCGAAGGTCGACGAATCAATTTTCTAGAAACATTTCCAAAGAAGTCAAAGAAAGGAACCCGAGTCAGCAATGATTGGTAGGATTTTAGCAGGTACCAGGGAAAAGACATGTAATCAATCCACCTCGCATCTAGAGACAGTCTCCAGTGGGTATATTCTTAACGTTCGGCTGGTGCTAGGATTCAGCATGCGTATACCATCTAAGCCAACCTGGGACAATTAAAAAGGAAGAACCATCACTAACAAAACCAAGCCAGACAAGAGAAACTTTCTTGCTAGTAACCATCTCACAGAAGCTTGTAAGTCATGTAGGCCATCAAATTATATGACCATGTAATGTGCACTATGGAAATCTTGAACACATTGTTACCGATTAACCTGTTTGGTCATTTAACCTCAGGATGCATAATCAGCTAGGGAAGCTGATCAAGAGAGTTGGTCAGAACATGAAACACCAATTCACTGTCACATTAGAAACCTTGCAATCAGTTTTCATCAGTTCCCTCTCTCTCACTCGCCACTTGGAGCAATTTACTAAAAAACCAATATCTTCAAAGCTGCACGCTGTTACTTGTTTGCCCAGCGCTTCTGCTGTTCATGTAATGCATACGTTGTCTACTCTTCCAGTTTAGAAGACATGGCCCGAGAGCAGGGTATCGAATAAATGGGCATAGCATTATCTGGTAAAGTCTACTTTAGTTGAAGATACAGCTCATGATGTGTTGGAAGGGAAGAACCAGTTAACGCAAGGGATCAAAGTCCCAGAGCTTCAACTTCTACAACAGAGCATTTGTAGACATACAAAATGTGAATTCACAACCCAATGAGGACCTCATACTCAAAGCAAAGGATAGAGATCACTATTAATGACTGCGTGACACAAGAGGTTCAAGAAAATGAGTTTTGTCAGGGGACTTCTCAAGAGTAGGCTAAACAAGTAAGCACATATTGTTATCATTCAAAAGAGCCCAGTGCTACACTAATACTCATAATTGCTCTCCTACATTATGGCCTTCCATCAGATCGTCATTACACTGTAACTTTCTCCACAAACTTCTGAGATACAATTAATCACTCCAGTTGATGGATACGTAAAACTAGAAATTGAAAGGAAAGTACGAGTCATCCGATTATTAGACATACCTGGCAAAGTATGTCCATCACACCCTGGCCTCTGCTTTCAGGCAAGACCTTAACTTTGAACTTCTGCACCCCGCTCTTCACGTCAGCTTGCACATCCGCCTTTGGCACTGCCCTGACAACCTTCAAAGAACTCGACTTTTCTTTATCTGATGGCAAGCTAACAGCCCTTCCATAGTCGTCAAACATCCCAGACCAAGTAGACGACTTTGCAGCGGTGCCACGAGCACCATAAGGCTCAGTTTTTCCCTGATAAGCATACACACCATCCCCATATCCAACATCCCCATACGTACCGGTATCATATCGGCTACTCTCAGGTCTTTTTCCATAAACATCAACTCCCAAATCCGGCCTACTGCTCCCATAACCACCTCCATATCCCCCACCCAAATCATCATCAAAATAACCCGACCCATGATCAAATATCGACTTCCCGCCCTCATATGGGTGGGAATCATACGCAGATGAATTCACATTGCTGTACGGAACGGGGTAATTGACATTAGAATTCACGTAAGGGCTTGAAGGAGCGGGAGGAGAAGGACCAGGATGAGGATAAGTCGAAGGCGGTTGGCCAATGGTGTCATAGGGAGGATACTGGGGCAGCCCTGGAGCATACGAAGGCTGGGGTTGAGGTGGCACAGGCAGCGGTGGAGGTGGTTGAGGATTGGGGTTGACGGTGGGTGGGGGAAGAGAATGATAGGGCGGCGGAGCGGTGGGAGAGGAAAGAGGGACCGGATCGGGATTCTGAGGGAATTGAGGATAATTATGAGGATAGACAGGGTAATCGGAGGACGAGTAGCTGGTGGCGGAGAACGGTGGCGCGGAGGCTGAGGCATAGGCTGATGGCGGCGGTTGGTGATCGCTAGGGCTTGCGAGATTCGGGGTCAAGGGAGGAGGATGCATCGGAGGTGGTTGTTGAGGGTAGGGGTAGTATGATGAGCTGTAATCGCCTTGCTGCATTGCTGAATTTTCTGAGAGTTCGCCGACGATGAATGACAGAAATCAAAGTCCAAGCTCCGGCGCCGCCAACGACAACGACGTGGTAGGAGGAGGATCGAGGGGGTGGAGAATCCGAGAGATGAAGGATGATCTGCTTCTATGCCCCCGGAGCTGCTGACACCACTATTTTTTCCACTTTATATGGGGCGCACACCGCTACTCATATTTTTCCCCTATTTTTTTCTATTTTTTGAATAAAACGACCGTATATAATTGTTTCAATTCATCATAAACGATCGTATACGGTCATTTTGATCTTTTTTTTTATTTTTTACAAAAAAAAATACAATATAATCGTATATAGTCGTTTTAATTCACCATAAACGGTCGTATACGATCGTTTTGATCTTTTTTTATTTTTTACAAAAAAGTACAATACGTCCATACACAACCGTTTAGTTAAGATACAAACGGCTGTATATTGTCATTTTAGCCTCTTTTATTTAAAAAAAAAAATTTCAATACAGTAATAAACTCAATTCATATTTACATTAAAACACTCATATACATTGAAAATGAATACTAATTACGAGCATCAAATAGTGCATCCCACAAACGTAAACCTAAGTTATATTTTTCTATCCTTCCTCTTGACTCTGCCGATGTGTGTTCATACCAATGTGGCCATATTGGGGGACTGGATAATTGGGGTGTATAAATATCTGGACAAAGTGGCAATTGTTAACCCAAGTAATTGCTATTTCACGTCGTCTTTCATTTAATAAAGTATAATTACTAGCGAAAGCCCGTGCCAAGGCACGAAAAATATTGGCACAGACTTGCTCAACTACTCGATTACATTAGAAACAACTTGATTTCAGATGTCGATGAATTGATATTAGTAACATTAGAAACAATTGAGACAGTTATTATGTTTTGGAAACTCTGTGATTGCAGATTTTGGACGATTTTCCAAATTATTGAGACAGTCATTATCATTATATTTTGGACATCAAAAAATGATTGTTTTTCAATAAATGATTAACTATGTTTTTAGACATAGATTACATGATATTACACATGAACATCTCGCATGGTAAGAAATATTATACAATGTGTATCTGTGTAATAACCTGAATAATAAATCAAAGACGACACCTTTTTTTTTCCTATTCTTTTATTCCTTTTAAATAATTGTAAATAAAAAATTTAAAACGACGAAGCATACATTTTAAATACGTAGTGCATTAAAATCACTCTCTTCACAAATAACAATACCAAAATTGTTTTGACGAAGAAGCGTAACCTACAGAACATGAAGTAGAACATTACCAAAAAGAGTGATCTTCAAAGTCTTCAAATGAAAACACAATTAAAAACAGAAACAGATTTAATCATATAGTTAACGTGCTTGTCAACCTGTGAAACACAAAAAATAAAAAAAAATAAAAAAACGAAGTCAATATAGATGTAGTTGACACAATAACACTTGAAAAATGTTTTTCAAAGTTAGTGCAATAGATTTAATATCAGTCCATAAACAATCATATTGTCCATAGCAACCTCTCTGATTAATTTGAAACAAATAGAAATCACATACGTCAACCAACTGAGCCAAACAATCACAACATACAACGGAGAAATCACAAAGAACACGCAACTAAAAAAGAATCAGTAAATTAAATTTTCTAATTAAAAACTTTGTCTCATCGGTGTTATACTCCGAAGGCACCTCCCACCGCAAAACTTAGCTAAAGCATCTTTCACCATCAAAATAAAACATAAAACATAAAACATAAAGGATAGTAGAAGCGGGAATCAATCTGAAATAAAACATAAAACATATAGCAAAACATCAAACACATGCCTACATTGATTCATAAAACATAAAACATAACAAAAATTAAAACATAGCAAAACTTAGCTAAAGCAATCAATCTGGTAGACGATATTAATCTGGTAGACTATATTAAAGAGAATGAATCAATCTGGTAGACTATATTAAAGAGGGAATCAGTCTGGTAGACTATTAAAGAGATACCAAATTTCGGTATGTGCAGATACAATTAATATGGGCACATACAATTAATAATCAAGAAACTTTGAACATTCATAAGGGACTATATCAATCTATATTCTGATCGTATGTTGAAGAACCATCAATCTAAGTCCAAGAATCCTTTTTCCCCTCAAACTAATTACTAATTCCAAGAATCATACAAAGAATTGAGATTATCACCCTTGATTTCCCAAAGTACCAATTCCAAAGATGCAATCCCATAACAGAGAGCCCTAACCCTATAAATAGCGAAACCCATCTTTCTATCTTCTTTGAACTTGCAGGAATCACATGCTCAAAATTCTTAAGCAAATAGATGTAGATTAATGGGGAAAAAACGTCACAGATCGACATCATGACAGAAAAAGGGAATGACAAAGGGCATGTTGGGTTGATGATCAAAAGGAGGGAAGAACCGGAGATGTTTAAAAAATGAAATCTCAGCGCATGCCATTTCCTGCAAGATACTTTTCTTCTTATTCTTTTTCTACTTCTCTTGATCTCTTTCTCACAACTCAAAATAAAAATCCTGCTGCTAAATCCAAAGGGACTCAAAATAAAAATGGTAACACCCGAAACCGGGTGCTACCGGCGATACCCATGGGGTGAACCATGGGTCATTGAAGCCAAAAGGGTGAAACTCAAAACACTAAATCAGGCAAATCTCAGATGAAAGCCAACAAATTATCACGCATGCGAGCAAAGCTACCAAACCAAAAGGAAATCAAACATCATGCGGAAGCATCATATATTATAAAACAACTACAAGTCCCTAATAGGGAAATCCATCATCCAAAAGGACCATTTGGTCCGATACAAAACAGAGTACTCTACAAATCATGCAGCGGAAAAGAAAGAATAAATGTCCTAATGAGGTCACACCGCTTCC
>JAOWBR010181705.1:0-10670 GCA_028571145.1 Dionaea muscipula | reverse complement strand
CTCCAGAGACATCTCCAGTGACTTCCTCCGGCCATTCTTTTGCCTTCTTCGAGATCTTTTCACGGTCGAATAACACGAGGCTTAGACCCTTAGTTTTAGTGGGGATTCACGTTCGATTCTCCCATGGTTTAGTGAGACGTTTTCTCTTGTTTGACTTGTGTTTAGGTTCCAACACGACCCCGATGATCGGTGAGCACCCAGTAGAGCATTAACATCATTCCGACACCAGGTGAGGGGATGTACACCTAGCCTAACCTGTTTTCTCATGGTATTGATACCCCGTTCTTCTGTTTATAACCGTTGGTATACACGATACGATGATTTGTCCACATGCATGTTTTATATATATTCGCCCCTTGGGTCGCGATCGTGTTTGTCCTTGATCATGTTTGTCCACTTGCATGTTTTATAATTATGACATGTAATAGACTCAGGTTTAGTGTACATCCCCTCACTTGAGTCTTCGGAAAAGAATGCTAAGTCTCAAACGCAAGCTCACCGGTCACCGGAACCACGTCGGATCCTAAGTCACAAGTCAAACAAGGGAAACGTCTCAAAACCGAGGTCAAACAAGTTAACCGAACACACATCGGACGCTAAACCCCTAAAACATGTTTCTAACGGGTCTTACACGCGTCCTAAACAATCCGGGATCGAAATTCGATCGAGAAATGCGGGAAAAACTCCCCCATGGGAGTCCTGGGGAGAACACGGCCGTGCCCGGGTACACGGCCCCCCTGGCCGGCCGTGTGGGACACTGTCCTTTTTTGACATAAAATGCACATTGGAACACGGGCGTGTTCTGGAAGAACACGGTCGTGTTCCGCCCAGACCATGCACGGGTTGATCCCCATGCCCGAAACACGCCCATGTTCGTGAATATGGGGCCGTGTTTCGTTCAGCCACCGCACGAAACCACTCCAAATCACCTCCAAACTCATTCAAACTCAAACCAAAGCAAACCCACTCAAATCTAACCTCATTGGCACACTCATTGGCATGGAAAATGACAAAAAACAAGCTGAAGAACATGTCCAAGCATGTGACTTAATCTCATGAACGAAAATGAGGGTGTAGAGCACAAATACACCCAAAATCCCCAAATCCATGAACCAATGATTCAAAATCCGAAAATGTATGAACCCAACCCCTCAATCAACACCTCAACATGTCAATGGCACAAAAACAAACCTCATTCCACAACAACACAAACATCCACCATGGATTCAAGCTCAAAAAGAGAGAAATAAAAGTCTCACCTTTGGAAGATGGAATAAGGATGAAGATGATGATGGTGATGATGATGAAGGTCCTAATCTCCTCCTCCAAGCTCCAATGATGTTGCCAAGCTCCATGGGGTCCAAGGAAAGTGAAGTAGATGGAAGAGAGAAAGATGGGAGATGGAGGAGGAAGAGATGCACGAAAAAGAGAGGAGGAAATGAGATGGGGTGGCTGCCAATCAAGGGTTAGTGGATTTAAAAATGGGTTGGGGTTGTCAAGGGGCAATGGGGGCATTTTCTCAATCCCACCACAAGTCCAAAAATCAAATTTGGGCCAAAATCAACAGATGTGGGTCTTGAACCCATGTGTAATTCCATGCCAATCCAAGTCCATAACCAAGTGTGTCAACCGATTTTCATGTTTAAAACATGAGCCGGGTTTATAAAAATATGGGTCGTTACACTTAAAATCAAACCAAACGCATGAAAACTATTATTTTTCTTCCAATTCCTTTCCCACGAACCAAACAGGATATTAGCAGGCCGGTTACCTGTTTGATCATTTTCTTCTGGTAGTGTATGAATTTGCATGCCTCTTATATCCCTGCTTTGTGTCACAGGACTTGAAAGCTTAAGGTGATAGGTGAAGGTCATAGGGGATTATAAAATCCGTTGAGTTATGTGTAAGTTATTTCCACGTTGGTGTGGGTTCAACCTCGATTAGTAGAATTTGGGACGGGAATTAAACGGTAATACGTGCGGGTGAGTATTATTCGGTAGAGTAATGCAAAAACTCGGTCAAAAATTCGGAAGAGTTTGAAAAATGGATTCGGACAGATACGTGTATTATTCGTTACTCATTTGAAAAATTCGGACTAAAAATTCGGGTATAAAATAATCAAAATTTGATATTTTTTTATTACTTCCACCATTGTGTCAAATAATCAATTTAATAGTTAACAACACTCCACAATTCTTCGATTTGTACATGGACCTAGTAGAAAAATCTAAAAGATTCAAAAGAGCACCTGACAA
Organism: Dionaea muscipula; assembly: GCA_028571145.1. NCBI lineage: Eukaryota > Viridiplantae > Streptophyta > Magnoliopsida > Caryophyllales > Droseraceae > Dionaea > Dionaea muscipula. The sequence goes on along the minus strand of JAOWBR010181705.1, from coordinate 8,415 downwards.
AGTGAAATGAATATATGACATCAATTACATAGCCATAATTAGACATCACAATCACACTAATACTAGTCGGAGGATGCAATCTGAGTGTCTTCTTTATCACGGCTTTCAGGTACTTGAATTAGATAGAACAGGATGCATATAATGAACAAATGATAAGATAATGAACGTCAATACAGTTCAATTAAGAAATAGAGGAGAGAGAAGAAAAACCAGATTAAAAGGAGCAAAAAATACGAATTTTAAAGAATTATTCAAAAAAAAACACGAATTTTAAAGTTTTTTCCAAAAAAACATAGGGCACTCACGCCGTTGCCGGGGATCGAACCCGGGTCACCCGCGTGACAGGCGGGAATACTCACCACTATACTACAACGACACCTTGTTGACAAACTTGCTTCAAAGAAACCTTTTGAAATCTGCGTTTTGAGATGGGAAAGAAATCACAAGTTAACTTGCCCTCATGTTATTTAAACATGAAATTGGGGCGATGGTTTTGGGGCAACAGCTATTCGGCTATCCATTGCTGCAGCCGTTTACTATCTTTGGGGATCTCATAATGCTGCAGTTTGGGACCAAACTCCCTTGGATACTGCGGGAACGACCAGGAAAATCAAGATACATTTATTTAGGTCGTTGTATTCTGCTTTGCCTACCTTTGTTCCCCCCATTGATTTTGTATCTTAGTATTGCAGGAGCATTGATTTTGCTAGATGGCTTGTAGGTTGAGCCCTTGCCAATTGCCATTGTAGGGGAATGGGCTGTGATTTTTATTGATTGTTGTATGATCGCTGTTTGAGCTTGTTCAGACTTGATGGATTTTGATCTCCGTAAACTTTGTACAATTTATATATTTAACATTTCGGAAATTGGGGCATGATAATTGTTACCCTTTATCCAGTTGTTGAGTCGTTGAACTCGGGTTTGAGTCCCCTTGATGGTTTGTGTATTAGAGCTGACGTGTAAAATATGTTGTCCTTTTACATTGCTAGTGCATGATGTAGTTTAAGAGAGAGCGTGTGGATGTGATACTCACACTTGAGAGGGAGAATTGTTGAGTTTGAGAGGAAGAATTGTTTAGTCATGTATGAGTTCTTATCGGGGATGAGATTTTTGTAATAATAGCATATAAGTGTGTGCTTATCTATAACTCATCAGCCTAGACTTTTGGGTTGATATGCGAATTCAACACATATTTTTATGGCTATTTGGTTGTGGGCTTACAGACTCAGGTTTGATCTCGATTGTTAAGCCGTTAGGCCTAGGTTTGAATCCCGCGATGGTCATCTCCCCAACAACATCTATGTAAATGTTGATGATATCCATAGAAAAAAGAAATGCTATTTCTAACATTTTCATAGGAAATTTATGTAAAACTTCATGATATCCATGGAAAACATAGAAACAATGTAAGTACATAGTTGAAAATTTGATTTTTCCTTCATTTTCACGTGAAATCTGGAAAATAAAAAAAAAAGAAGATAGAAATAGATAAAAACATGATATGCTTCATTTTTATGTGAAATCCGTGTAAAACTTGATAATACCTATAGAAATAGATGAAAAACAATGAAAATAGACAAAAACATGCTATGAGTTTGTGTTTTGTATCATTTTTCTCCATCTGCAAGTTTCTGTTTTAACTTCATTTGTTGATAAGTAGAAAATGGCTTTTGTTCAATGCAGTAGTAGTAAGTTTAAGTAAATTGCAGATTGAACGAGGCGTTCTTCTCACATTTACAATTTGAAATCGGGCAGCTCCGATTTGCAGCTGCAAATACTCAGGTTCTTCTAAGTATTTTGCATCTGTTTTCTATTTCCCTCAGTTACTCATATATGAACTGCATTTTTAGGAAACCGAAGACAGATTGATTGAGTTGGAAGCACTGCAGAAGGCTTTACTGGAAGGAACAGGTGTGCTTTTAGTCCATGAATGTCGTAGCGATTAATTTAATTTCCATCTCCTTTGAATCCGTCATCATCCTCCCCTTGCACTTTGCAGAAGGATATGACAAAATGCAGTCCGAGCTCATAAAGGCGAAAAAAAGCCTGATCAAAATCTTCACCTCCAAAGATATCAAAGCAACTGTACATATTCACCATATTACTTGATAAGAAGAGTCTTTGTATGCTATCTATTTTATTTCACATTGCCAGGTTCAAAATTATTTTCTAATCTGGCCATGCAGTTACTGGAGATGATCGAGCAAAACGAGATTAATAGAGCTTTATTAACTCTTCTTGATGAGAACATTGCAACTGCACACCAGGATAACCAGGTTAGAGCTGCCTCAATTTTTTATTTTTATTACTTGCAAATTTGCAATCCCTTGTGTAAGCTTTCCTAGATTTGAGCTTCACTCTTCATGTAATTCATGGAGTATGCTTCATCCCACATTTCAATGATAAACAGAACTTATCACTTCAATAAGCTCGAAACAACAAATCAATTACTTCTTTATGGTTATTTGGCATTTTCCCATGCCAAGAATCATAACGATCGGGCTAAATTGCATTTATGTCTTCTCGGATAAACACTTGAATATCCTCTATATAAAGGTTCAGCTTAGCTTCTGTTAACTCTTTTACAGATCAGTAGCAGCTTTATACACTATGGCTATGATTGGCTGTGATTATATGCATATCCTCCTATATATGTTGTCAAACCATCATTCGACATCATTTGTCAAACAAAAGATATGGAGGGGAAGATGAATAAAATCACTGTTTCAGGTGTATTAGCTTTCGCTAGGCTTGAGACCAGCGAAAGCTAATACGTCTCAAACAGTGATTTGTTCTTCTCTACTTTTTATAGTTGACCCCACCTTATCCCCCTCTATATTGTTAAATCACTTTTTGACATCTTAATCCTCCTTCTATAAATATCACATCAATAGGACCCAGCCTTTAAATATAATACACCCTCTATATCTTATCCCACTTAATAATTAATATAACCCATCTTTTGCCGCATCCAATTGGCCCCTATGATCATTGTATGCCACCCTTGAAGTAGAGGAATGAACATATAAAGTGGTAGGTTAGATGAAGATAGTGGTTGAAGCAAAATTATAAATCGCTAGTGATTTTGTAAAAAGTTGAGATACTCTCCAAATGTTCACCGGACTATTAATGTCGGGGAGATAACCTTCATGAGGCTCAAACCTGGGCCTAATAGGTCAACAACTGAGACTAAACGTGGGCTTGCAATCTTGCAACCAGATAGCCATATAAGTATGTATTGAATGTATATATCAACCCAAAAACTTAGGCTGATGGGTTATGGGTCAACATATACTTATATGTTATAATTATTTAAGTCTCATCCCCGATATGAGAATTTATCATACATGACTTAACAGTTAGCAATTAAATCCAAAAAAATGAGAACCACACACCGGATCTATGTTCATAAAAGCTAAACCAGGGCATAACGTAGTGAAAGATGGAAACACATAAAAGAGATACTCTCCAGCTTAAACCCACTGCTAACACTGTTAAATGTTTGAACCAGGAAATAATAAAACAGAACATGCTGTGTTATCTGCACATATTATCATCTGAAATAATGATCACCAGTAATATGATCATTGGTTCCTCCTGCATACAGAAGCAAGCTGTAGAGTACATGGAAAAGCTTCGTGCGGCTGTTCTCAAGTATATCACAGTTTAGAGCTGACCAGGAGTGCAATATGATGCTTCTCAGTGAAAAAGATGAGTTATCATGACACTGTTAAGTTTGGTTTTTGATGCAATATTCTAATGCAGGCAAACTTTCATATAATTCAGAGTGCAAACTTTTGGGAGGCCTCTTTAGAATTTCCTGATTAAGTGCATGCTCTCTTTTGTGAAGTAACATCCACTCTCTACCATATAAATTTACTGGAGCTTTTATAAGCGGCTTGCATTTCAATGGTCAAGCTCAGGGTCATGGGAGAAGACGGGTTGAAACTGACAATCATATCTAGGGGAGATCTAACCTCGGCTAAATGTTCACGACTAAATAGTCATATAAGTATGTGTTGAACTCATATTTTAATTCAAATGTTAAAAGCTTTTATGAGCAGATAGCATTTTAGTGGTCGAGCTCAGGGTCGTGGGAGAAGACGGATTGAAATTGACAATCATATCTAGGGGAGATCAAACCTGGGCCAAATATTCACGATCAAATAGTCATATAAATATTTGTCGAACTCATATTTTAACTCAAAAGTTAAAAGTTTTTGTAAGCATCTTGCATTTTAGTGGTCGAGCGTAGGGTCATGGGAGAAGCCGGGTTGAAACTGACAATCATATCTTGGGGAGATCAAATTTGGGTCAAATATTCACGACCAAATAATCATACAGGTATGCGTTGAATTCATATTTTTAACTCAAAAGTCTAATTTGATGGGTTATGAGCCAACATATATCAACATTTGAGTCTCACGATTGAAATTGGAGACAACAACTTACGAAATCAAAAAAAAAAAAAAAAGGGAAGGAATGGAGATATAAAGACCTACAAATATTGTGTTGACATAATTATGCTCGTGAAGTTATCCATATCAAGGTCTGGTTTGTTTTGCAGACAGAAAAATGAGGGATAATTAGTGATGGGGATAAGAGAGGGATAAAGAATAATGGGATAGTGAGTTGGATAAGGCATGATGAGATAGTGATTTTACAAACCTGTTTGTTTTGCAGATAAAATCGTCTGATAATTGTTTTTACAGACATTTATTGCATCTAGTTGCTGGAATCTATTCGAAATCCGATGTTGACAGGTGGCCGGTCGTCGGAAACTGGTCAGACCGGCGACCGACTGACAGTCAACGTTGGTCAATGACATTGACCGGCGACATCTCATATCCCACCGGGATGGGATAATTAATTAACTACTCCCCTCATTATTTGGTTATCCCACCATTAATAAGATAAGGGGTTAGGTGAGATTCTTTATCCCATCTGTAAAGTTCGTCGCCAATATATGGGATGAGGATTGGGTGAGTGGGATATCCCACCCGTAAATTTCATCACCAAACATGGAATAAGGATTGAGCGGGATTATTTATTCCAATCTCATACTCTTATACGCGAAATAAACAGGGTCCAAAAGAACTGTGATCATATTCATTGGAGAATCTTTGGTCTTCAAAGTGGAATTGCACCTTCTACAAATTTTCTTCTTTATCAAAGTTGTTTCTCCCATTGGGGGGTCCCCATTGTAGTTGATTAACAGTCTCTTGGACTTGTTTTTCTGCCTGATTTTCGGTGAATTAGCAACTTCTGCTGAAACCAGTTTCCCAAATACCAGCTGAATGATGGGATAAGAAGAGGCATAAGGAATAATGGATAGTGATTTTATAAATTTGTTTGTTTTGCAGGTAAAAATCGACGGGATAAAAATTTTGACCAACGTTGACCGGCGGATCAACGCCGTTGGACGCCATTCTATTCGGCCGATCGCCTAAATCCGACCGGTCAACTGCCAGTCAACGCCGGTCAACGGCATTAACCGGTAGCTTCCTTATCCCACCCACCTCCGATGGGATAAGGAAGTAACACCTCCCATGGTACTTGGTTATCCTACCATGGGGGGATAAGGGGGTGGTAGGATTATAAATCCCACCATTTTTTGCCCACAACAAATAAGGGATAAGGAGGCGGCCGGACTACTTAGTTCTATCCGGCCTCCTTATCCACTAAACAAACAGGGCCTTAGGGTGAAAGGTAAGGATTAAATTATCATTTGAGTTCTCACTTTCTAAATTTGGAATGTCTTACCTAAAATTTATTTACTTAAATATGAAAGGTATTGTTATACAGGAGAAAATCCACCACGTATCAGTCACATGGACAACGAGTATTGGTACATGTGGACACACGTGAACCTTGCCACCGACACGTAAGCACATGAAGTTGACCTAACGTAGACCACACCGAGATCGGTGGATACACAAAGTGGCCGATTCGCATCTAAGCCGCGCAAGGACGACTGCCCGCACGGTCGCCACCAAGAATTAGCCACGCGCGGTCGCAAGGACACGCGGACAACGACTTGAATAAAAGGCCAACCCGTGGGAGAGGCACACGACCAAGGCTCGCTCCCAGCTCGCGGCCAAGGCTCGTGGCCACGAACGCGGTCAGAGCACGCCAGCTCCATGTGCGGCCAGCTCACGACCACGCAGTAACCTCCCCGCTTGCGGCCAGCTCCATCAACGAGGCTAGCTTAATGCGGCCACCATCATGCGCGAGCAGCCAGGTGTGGCCACCTCTAGACCTGAGTAGCCAGGCGGAGGCAGAAGGCCACGCGGCCAGTAGCCGACGAGCGCTTCTCTCAGCGTCTCCTGCGGCCAGTAGATGGCGGTCGGTATCACCCACGACGTGCGGCCAACCTGGGGCACGTAGCCAGCTGGAGGACACGGCTAGCATGGGGCACACAACCAGCTGAGGGACGTGGCCACCTACAGCACGCGGCCAACAAGGGCATGCGGTTAGCCTTGGCCAAGCCATGCGGCCATGCACAAGCAACACCTCGCGAGCGAGCAGAGCTCCAACAGTCAGGTGCGGGCATCCGTGCATAAGCAGAAGGTGGTCGCGTGAAAAACTACGTCGCGGGGACTTAGCCTAATTGGCAAATGGGCTCAGGACCACATAAAAGTTCAGGGACATTCTAGAATGTTCCTATTCAAAAGCGAGGGGCGGTACGATAATTTCACAACTACCTCCTTACTCCTCTATAAATAGAGCTTCTAGCTCCCTTATTAAGATACGTCTTCCTGACCTGGAAAACTCTATATTCAAGCTCTTAACTTCTATCATCTGGATAACAGGCTGACTTGAGCGTCGGAAGGGTATTCCTAGGGTACCAACCTCGGGTCCCTCTAACGTGGAGTTTGCTTCGTGCGCAGATGGCACTTGGGACGCGTCCACGTCATCTCCTCGAGAAAGTGGTGATAACATTTGGTGTCGTCTGTGGGAAACGCAACAAGAAGCTACGTTTCCAAATAATCTTCAAAGCATGGACGCGAGAGGAAAATGAGTGCCATAAACAACCTCTTAACCTCCCAAGAACCATCATCTTGACAACCTTCCGACGAGAGAGGGCAACAAAGCCAAACTAGAGGTGCGAACCGTCGCGAATGAACAAAATCACCATGGACATGGCGACGAAGAAGAGCCCGTCACATGGGCAGAACTCCGACAACTTGTAGAGTTGTTCATAAATAGCGTAAACCATATCTTGATGGCTTGTTACCCAAGTGTGCCCCCCACAGTACCGCCCAACTTGGTCGGCCGTAGAGTTCATCGTGCAATTCGCCAGCTCCAACCAAATTCCATCTCTAACTTTGAAGAATTTGGAGAGAAGTTCATCATGTAATTCGCCAGCTCCTCTATCTTCACCAAATCTGTCCCTAACTTATTCGGGACTTCATGTCTCGATTCAGCAAAGCGTACGTTAAAATCCTAGGTGTGGGAAAAACTATCACCACTGCAGCTATCATGACCGAGCTTCGGCTCGGACCTTTCAGGGATGACCCGTCAATGCACACGCTAAAAAATTTTGATAAGCTCCTCCAAAGAGTGAAAAGGTACATGGTGTTGGAGGATCTAAACGACAGTTGTTCGCGTCAAATCTTGCGAGACTAATGATTGATGGGAAAGGTACTGACCACCGGTGACTTACAATCAAAGAGATAGCAAGATTCTAGACAAAGCATTGAATATCGGGGAGATATTCGATGATCAAGATCTTAATTAGCGGGGAATTCGTAATAACAAGAAAAAAAAGAGATTAAGAGGATAAAGAGTAAATCTGATTGAGATTTGGCTATGTCGATTTATCTACCGATGATCGTCGTGAATCGGATGAATGGTGGTCGAACGACGGATGTGGGAACCTTGCGTAGATAGAGATGTTGAGCCGCACGAATGATTCAGAAGAATCACAACGAACCCTTCGTACGGAGTTAATCGTGATTGGGCGTGTAGACCTAGGGAGGTTGTTGTCTTCGAACGAAAGAAAGGACGATTGAATCTTGGGGTTTCTTGAAGCTAGAATGTCATATGAGCTTAGAATGTTGTAAGAGCTTTAAGCTTGGAAGTGAATAGGATTGAATGAATTTCTTGGCTCTTAGTAGGATTCTTTTTATAGGATAGGGTTAGGTCGGTGACAGCTAGGATCCAGCTGTTGGGTAGTTAAGGTCTGACTTGGTCAACAGGGAGTTCGTTCAAACGGTTTTGGATATCTCGTTATAACTGAATGTGTGTTTGTTACTTGACTTTATCTTGATAAGCTAGCTGTTTTTGACCAAGTCTATTTGGACCTATGGGCCAGGTTTGATCCTTTGGGCTTTCGAGCCATACTGAGTCTAGTTGAGTGATGAGTGCGCGAAAGTGCACTCTACACGACTCTAATCTTAGTTTATTTTACGC
>JAOWBR010181694.1:0-10671 GCA_028571145.1 Dionaea muscipula | reverse complement strand
AAATCCCTCTATTCGACGATATCCATGATCACTATATAGCAGGCCTCGACTGGGATGTCCCTTGATATATGTGAGAATGTGCAACGCAGCTTCCCAATGAGGAGCTCGAGGATCAGACATAAACCGATTAACAACACTCACTGAAAAGACAATATTTGGACGGGTAATGGCAAGATAATTTAGCTTACCCACCAATCGTCTATACCTGTCTGGATCATCACATGTGTCACCTTCCTCAGGTGCAAACTTCATTTCAGGAAGCATAGGAGTATCACTCGGCTTCGCACCCATTATACCAGTGTCTCGAAGCAAATCAAGAGCATACTTGCATTGAGATAAGAAAATCTCACGCTTGCAACGAGCTACCTCGATGTCAAGAAAATACTTCAACTCTCGAAGATCTTTGGTCTAAAACTGTGTCTGTAAGAAGGTCTTCAAAGTTGCAATTCCTACATTATCGTCACCAGTGATCACAATGTCATCCACATAGACAATCAGAAGGATATACCCAGCATCCGAGTGTCTAAAGAAAATTGAGTGATCCTTTGCCGACCTCCGTAAGCTAAACTCCAACAGAACTGAGCTAAATCTCCCAAACCAAGCTCTGGCAGACTATTTCAAGCCATATAAAGATTTCTTTTAACTTACAAACATAGCCAGACTCCTCCCGAGCAACAAACCCAGGAGATTGCTCAACATATACCTTCTCATCCAAGGCACCATGAAGAAAGGCATTCTTCACATCTAGCTGATGCAAAGGCCAACGGGCTGAAGTTGCAAGTGAAATCAGAAGTCGAACAGAGACCATTGGCCATGGGATAGAATGTGTCGGTGTAATCAACCCCATAAACCTGGGCATATCTTTTGGCCACCAACTGGGCCTTAAGCCGAGCAACAGAGCCATCGGGATTTACCTTCACAACAAACATCCACTTGCAACCAATAGCCTTCTTCCCGGGAGGCAAGGGAACAAGATCCCAAATCTGATTAGCCTCGAGGGTCTCCATCTCCTCACACATGGCCTGGTGCCAACCCGGGAAAGAAAGGGCTTCAGCTAAAGTGTGAGGCATGGAAATAGAGTCCAGAGCAGTGACAAAGGCCTACAAAGAAGAGGATACTCCAGTATAAGAGAGATGAGCAGACATATGATATGTGACACAACTACGCTGACCCTTGCGTAGGGTAATCGGAAGGTCCAAATGAGAAGGTGGAGAGGATGGAGGAGCCGCCGGTGATAAAGTCACAGTAGGTGGCAAGGAATCAGAAGCAAGAACAACTAGGGAAGGATCCAAATCAGGAGTAACAATAGGAGGATCAATAACAGGAGGAGAAGCACACTCATCTCGATGGTCTAACTGATCGATGACAACCTAACAGGGGCGACGGGTATACACCCGAATAGGGACAGCGAGTAGCTAGTCAAGTGGAGAAGTCAGAACAGATGGAGAATCCGAAACAGGTGGAGAATCTGGAACAGGTGGAGACGACGATGGAATCCGAACCAACTCGTAGACAAGAAGATCATCCACAGACATGGATGACTTAGATGGTGAACCAACTAAGGGTGAAGAAGAGCTAAATGGGGTAGCCTTATCAAAAACGTCAGCAGAAATACAAAATCGTCCCAACTCAGGAGAATAGCATCGATACCCCTTCTGCGTGCGAGATTATCCCAAAAAAATACATCTCAAGGACTTGGGATCCAGCTTTGTAAGATGTGGGCGGATATCCCGAACATAACAGGTACACCCAAAGAGCCGTAGAGGTAGAGGATGAAGGGGCTGACTAAGAAATAACATATGATAGGGTACCTCCCCCTAAAGCACAAACGTTGGTATCCTATTGATCAGATTAGTGGCAGACTGCTTCACTCCAAAACTTCTTCGGGACATTGGTCTGAAACATAAGAGTTCGGGTAATCTCCAATAAGTGATGATTCTTCTGTTCTGCAACCCCATTCTGAGGTGAGGTATCAGGACAAGAAGACTGATGAATAATCCCATGTTGAGCCATAAAGGAAGTAAAAGAAGATGAGAAGTACTCCCGTGCATTGTCGCTGCGAAGAACACGAATGGGCACAGAGAATTGTGTCTGAATCTCAGCACAGAAAGTAGAGAAAATAGAGAACAACTCAGATTGAGACCACATCAAATATAACCATGTCATTCGGGAGTGATCATCAACAAATGTAACGAAATAGCGAAATCCTGGTATAGATGGGACTGGACATGACCCCCAAATATCAGAGTGAATAAGCTCAAAGGGAGCGGAGGTTCGTGTATTTTGCCGAGGTAAATATGTCCCTCTATACTCACAAAATAACTGAGACACCGATCGAGCTTCAAGGCACAGTCTCTAAAGGCTGGATAGAGACGAATGACCTAGGCGATTGTGAAGATCAATAATAGTAGAGGAAACCCCAGAACAAGCCATATGGGAGGAATCAATGCCCAAGACATAAAGCCCGTCGGAGGTACGACAACCTCTACCAAGAAGTTTCCCTGTCAAAAGGTTCTGAATCTCACAAGAACTATCACAAAAAACAACACGGCAGTGATGAGTCCGAGTCAATGCATTGACAGATAATAAATTCAAAGAAAGGTCAGGTAAATAAAAGACTGGAGAGATGGTCAAGGTAGGGGTAGGAGAAACTGTCCCCACTTCTCGAACCGATACATAAAAACCATCGACAAATCGGCAACCCGTACATCAGGAAAGGATGAGGTAGAAGAGTAGTTACACAGTGAACTTAGGGAACCGATCATATGATCAGATGCTCCGAAATCAATAATCCAACTGCAAGGAGAAACATACCAATATACGGCAGACTAAACTGACTGAACACTGGTGGCCAATGAAGTAGTCCGCCGAACAATATCCATCTCACAAGGAACGACACACCCAAGAGTCAGTCACCACGAATAGAACAATTTCATCACGAATATGACAGAAGTAAATGCAAAATCGATAATTGGATCTCGTAAGCAACACAGAAACCAATCGTTGTAAACAGATATCTCATCCACCGAAACAAGAAATCGTGAATTGGGCATTCAATGAGTATCCAAGTGGAGGAGGAACAACCATATGAAGCAAGCATCAAGTATAGTATAGTAATGGACCAGACAGCCAAGCAAAAAAACCAAGTGCACATGGATAAAGGCTTCAACATCCAAAAACATAAGGAAAGGGGATGAATCAGAGAATATCACAGAAGGAAAAGATGATCAGAAGAAAGGGGAGATGAAACTGTCGAGAAAAGATGAACGGTGGTGTGTGACCGGACGGCGCATGGGCCTCACGCACGGCCAGAGGAGGTGGCGCGTGGCGCATGACTGGACAGCAGCAAGAGTGGGCTAACCTTGAGCGACTCCCTCTTCTCCATCCATATATGATGGCAGTGAGCATCAGTACCCACCCAATCGGAGCAGATCTACAATTTTCTCCAACTACCAAGAGAGCAAAGCACCTTGTTCCGACACGTTTCTTCGCTGCAGGGGAGGCGACCTGTGACCGATGATGCGCCGACGGTTGGTTGATGTGTTGGTGATGGTCTGAGGTCCTGGCCTTGCCGGACGACGGCGGATGGTGGTTATGGGCGGCGACGATAGTGGTTTTAACAGTGGTGGAGGATATTTAGACCCTTTGTCTCTGATACCATGTAAATGTAGGTGAAGAAGTAATAGGAAAGCTTAATTCATTCATTGTCAGCTAAAAGTTTATATACATCGTGTATCAAATACCCAAAATACCCCTAAGGGTTACGACTCATAACAGTAACTAAAAGTAGATAACAGCCATCAAGTCAATAAAAATGTCATTGAAATACAAGATATGCCAATTTGGTTGGGGCACGCCAAACTATGTTTTGGAAAGCATGCATTTTATTTTATTTTTTTGTAATAAAACTTCCTGACATAGCATTATACTTCCCATAACATGTTCTTAACAAGTACCTTGGCGCACCAATTAAATAATCCTTCATACATTTAGTTATTTATGCTATATAACAAATTGTCTTTTTTAGGTTTCATAGAAGACACTACATTATTATAAACTTTGTGTCAGGTATGAGTTTAGAATATGTCTCGCTAGTTCGTAGATATCCCGACATGTCTGGAAATTTCATCACAAATTGCACTATATCACAATATACAGCATTATTTAGCCACATTTGAAATTTTAATAACCATAATTCATAGCATCATGAATAAAGATTTGCATAAATAATAATCGACAATGGATTATGGATTCAGTAAGTTACCGGCACCTGTTGATCAGAATATTGAACTACAACACTACACAAAATGAGCAACTAGGTAAAACGCGGACGCCATAAGTTTTTAGAATGTTCTTACTTCATAGAGATAAGTCAGATAAGTTCCTGCATCACTAAGAAACCTCAAAGTTAACTTCCTTTCTTTTCCCACATTCCTAATCAGTAGTCCTCAACTCACTATCTGCCCCTAGACATCCTCAGCATCAACACATTTTCAACCAGCTCCATACTTTCTAGTATCCTACATAATATTTACCAAGGTACTATGTCGCAAGCCACAAAATATTAAAGGAAAAGAAACACAGCCTCATTCCATTTCCCAGAATATTATCAACCATCCAAAAAGGTGCACACATCTGAACACCCCATAATGGGGCCAAAATGAATCTAGACAGTCTATTGTGTGAGAATTGTTGACACTATTACAGTATATCATATAGTACAACACGTGTTAGTAGTTTTTCAGTGCAACTCATACAACTTTGGATACCACGTCATTTTCTTCAGTTACTTAAGTGTTCTCTCCTCCATTAATTGGCCATTCTTTTAGTTCCAAGCATCTTCCTATATAATCTATAGCCAAACTACTCAACTCTCTGCACAACAATGCAATAGCAAACTCAACCGTCATTGCTAAACTGCTTTAGTTCGGTTTGCAGTGGCCACTTTCTAGGAAACAAACTCTAAATGATACTTAGTGAACGGAAAATTCTAACAAGAAAGCCAGCCTATCCAGGTTGTACCGTATCGCTATCTAAGCTTGTAAGAAAACATTGAACCAAGCCCAGAAGTTCACATATTAGAAACTACACTAATGGAAGAGAGCATATCCATGAAGGAAATTACAGTGTTTGAATGTTCCTAGACTTAAGGTCATCATAGCTAGCTCATATAACCACATAAAATGTGAAGCCTCAGTTCACAATGATCCCAGATATTTCACCTCCTTTTCCATTGATCAACTAACACTTTCCAATTTTTTAATCGTCAAGACAATGGAGACAACTGCTTACATGTCTGCCATTTTCACCTTTTACTTCCCATTGGCGCAGAGTTGAGAAAGAGCGTAACATAAATGACTAAATAACAAATACTAACCAAGAACTCATTCATGGGAGCATGATCGTTCAGAAACAATTACCTCAGAAGATAAAAGTGCTAAGCATGGGAGAATATGGTAAATAAAAAATAAACTCACCTGTTATTTGAAATAGAGTTAATGTGGTAATCGTGAGCATGAGCATACACTCTACGACACCTTGCAACAAGGCTAGTCTCATGGCTGGTAACCTATCAGATGTAAAAAGATTAGGGTAAAACCCTTCAATTATCCGATGAAGACGGAAAAGTTAATAAATTTAAAATGATATTACAGAAATCGGATAAATATTTAGCATCCGAGCAACCACAATTGGCAATGCAACATTCCACAATATGAAACAAAACAAACTCATGTAATACTGGCCGTATCCAATTTTTAAAAAGCTTATAAGACATGTACAACACTCTCAACACAGTTAATCCAAGCAAATCAATTAGAAAAGTGGTTCACACTGATTGCTTTAATCATTCATATGGCCATCAAAGACCAAGCTCAATACAAATCTAAGGCACCATAAGCTCCAATAATGCCATCCATCACTTCGGCATTCTACAGATCGCAATGCAAAAGAGGACAGTCAGCCTGTTCATTTTGCTTACTGTATTTTCTTTATGTTTTTATGGGTAGATGCGGATATCGCCAGAAACAGCCCTATGATAACAGAAAGCAGTAGAATTAGGCAGAGTAAAACTACCACAGGTAAACGAAGCGATGGAATTCCTTCAGGTGGGAACGAGAAGTCATTGCTCGGAGTAGGAATGCTACCATTTCCCATCGTTCTAGAAGGTTCCACATTCATGCTAGTAATCTTCTTGGCCTTCTTCTCATGGACCTGTTTAAACTCAAAAGGCACACAAATCAATTTAGAAGAGAGGGACCTACAGCATCAAGGAACAAATTCATACGTATGTAAATCCTCCGGAAGTATGACCACATGAGCAATAGTGGGAAACAACAGCACGAAATCGAACAAGAGACACAAAAATGGAAGAGTCCCTTCCATAAATAAGAGTGAGCACTTAGTTTGGTTTGGTCTCGTTTTGAGAGCATCCTTTAAATTTAAAGCAGCAAGATTCTACAATGCAATAGGATTTCTATATGTATAGGATGCACCAAGTACTAATAATATTTTCAAGAGTTCACAAACCATGATTTGAAAATGGATCCAAATTAGAGTATTACAACCTTCATTCTCGCAGGGTTTTGTACAAAACGTACTAAAGGAATATAGTCATGCTCGGAACATTGATTTAGGAAGGAGAGATAGCGATAGGCCTTTTTCCAATTTCAAATGAATAAATAGTCCAGGGGAAACTGTTGGCAACTTACGATCCATTTCTTCTTTGAAGCTACGGATAGGATTTAGGATGAATAAATATCTTGTTGACCTTGGCAAGGAAGTCTTCATTTGGGGAAGAAGAAATATCATACTATTGTCAATAACTTAACAGACAAAAGAATATTTATTGTCATTTTATAAAATTCTTGTGTATTCCTTCACATGTTAACAATTAAGATAACACGAAAAATGGATCCAGCCATCTCATTCACCTACACACCTACATCTACATTAAATTCAAAAGATAAAGATAGTGAAAGAAGGAAGAACACTGCATAGTGATAGCAGCAACACAAGGATATTTTACAGCATAAAAGTAAGGAAAAGGTCACTTAGCTACAATCATAAGTATTACTACCTTCCAGAACTTTATGGTTTTATCATTAGTAGACAGTAGAAACAATGCACTATTAGCTGTTTGGCACCATCTGATCTTGTTGATTTTCTCCTCTATTTCCAAGCTCTTGAGATAGTCAAACTGATTTAAGAACAAAAGAATTAGAGCACCAGAGTAAATATATTAACCATTTGCACATACCATTGCTTGGTACTAACATGCACATCAATACTTTACCTCGGGTTCATGGCTCTGGAACTCTGTTTTATACCGGAACTCTGGGTGCCTACCAATTGGGAAGTCCATCCTTTCAAGATCCCGTCTACTAACTCCATGCTGCAAAGAATCATTCAAGATAATCTCTGAATACAAATACAGATTAAGCAGGAGAACAACAAACAGCAGGAGTTAGAAGACCGTACATCCTTTGTGTCTGTTCTCTCAAAAAGAACCACCCTGCCACCTCGGTCACCAGTAGCGAGATGGTCACCACTTTTATCGAATTCTATAGCTGAGATTATATCAACTGTAGAAGGGAATACACAATATCAAAAGAAAGATGAAAGTAAGACAAGCATCATACAGCCAACCATTAAGTAAAAGTTATTATCCAGTAACAAAACTTGGAAATATTTTGTTTACCTACAACTAGAGGGTTATACAAGAAGAGAAATCCGGATAACTTATAATCGAAGATTTACTGCTACTATGAAATGTGAATTGCAAGCTAAGAAGAGATTTCATGAAAAAAAGAACCATCGTTGATCCCTTAAATATACACTAGGGATTAAGGCACGATGAGTACACTGCTCCCTTGAATCCGACTCTTTGAAAAAATCAATGAAAAAATGAAAAAAATCATAAAATAATAAAAATTACGAAAGTATATCAATATTAATCTTGTTTTAATCGTCTCAGACTCTCAAAAAATTTAAAAAATTGACTATAATATTACACGGCGGTTATATGAACACAAGTTATGACACTCATTTACAATCATTAGATTTAGATGGATGGATGGTTGATATTAAAAGTAGAAAAAATTGAGGTAGGGGTGTGGTGGGCCCAACATGGGAGGTGTGGATGATGAGTGAATAATAAAAGGAATGAATAGTATAATGTCATAACTTGTGTATTTACTTGTGTTCATATATCCTCCCCGATAATATCATATAATTTTTATCAATAATATTATGAAAACTTTTTAAATCAAAAAAAATTCTTCAACCATACTCACATCTATTCCCCCCTCTCTTTCTCTCTCCTATTTCCTCTCTCCTTCTCCCTCTCTCTCCTCTCTCCCATGTGCTCCTATTCTCGCTCTCGCTCCCCCTTTCTCTCTCTCCTCTCTCCCACGTGGCACGCTATGTAGAACCAAAAAGCCACGTTGGACAAAACAACTTTATCCCCCATTAAAAAATTAAAAAATTTGCTTCCTTATATTAAAAAATTTGTGTGTTAGATAACTGATAGCCAGCGCAATATAATTGTCGAATCTTGTGTGCATGTATACTACGGAAACGTGTGGCCGACCCCACTCAGTAGAAAGTGGTTGTGTTATTGTTGTTGTTGTATATATCTACATATACACATGAGACTCTTTTTATTTTAACATTGGATTTCTCTACGAATTGAAAAGGACTACTTCGAATTCAGTGCCTTTTGATCCCCAGCTGCTATGGGTAACAAAAATTCCTACTTGGCATAAGAGAATAGGTGCATACCAGAGCCATCTAGCATGATCTGCATATACGGTATGAATCCCCTTTAATGAGAAAAGTCTCATATCATTTGGTTTGGGTCTTAGTTGTAAAATATGGAAGTCTTGCATACATTGCCGACATAAAATAGACAATGCTCATGGATAAATTTGTGTGCTTCTTTGACCAATTCTCATTGTTGGGAAAGCAAAATTGCTCCGATCAAAACGTCCACTGAATTAAAACTGCCCAGTAACCGTTCTTCTAAAGAGAATGTTAAGATCATTCTGTTCCCAAGTATAAAAGAAGCCAGGCACAACCACCTCAATAGTCTAACTGACAGCAGTTCATATTGTTAAATCATAAAATCAATTTCCAGGTATCCAATGAAGAAGAACAACACCTAGTTCTTTATTGTTCAGCAACTCCAGAACTTACAAATACCCCAACTTTCTCAGCTAATCGAACCAATGGCTGGAATGTCAATGATTTCTGCTTTCAACCGATAACACCACTAAATTAGCAGCTACATGCACCAGGAACAACAACTTAAGGTTGGCAGTCATGCATAAGTCAACCCATCTCATAACCAAAAACTTGTAAAACAGCAGTCCCCATCATGTCAACAAATTGGTAAAACACAATCAAAACCCAGCATCTGAATTCAACTATGAACAAATATCAGATCAAAAAACTACAAAATCAAAAACCCTAACTTACTGAATCAATCAAAACAAAAAGCCAATAACGAGCGAAAAAAACAAACTGCAATGGATCTAGATACTTGCATCTTTACCTTCCTGAACTTCCTCTCCCGCCGCTCGCTCGCCGAAAACCTGGGAAAATTTCCACTCAAGAGCCGCCGGTGGCCCGCTTGTAGCTCCCGCCACTTCACCACCACCACCTCCTCCTCCACCATCGCCACCGTTCATTTCTCTACTCTCACCCCCGGTCTCGGAAACCGAATCGTCCCGTCAAAATCAGCAACAAAACGGAAACTGGGTTACTTCATTGAAGATCGATTGGAGTGGGTGGGATCAAATTCAAATGCTCAGATATTCCGATGAAAAATGTCAGATTCTGATTGCAATTACAACGTTCGAACATCGGATTATCGATTGCGATTCCCCCACCGATTTCGATTCTCTTCACTTTCCCCTCTCTCTCTCTCTTCCTCTGCTCTCCCTTTCTATCTCTCTCCTTGCGTGTCGCTATTTTTCTCTCTCCACCCTTTTCTTCACTCTGTCTGTGTGTCTCTCTCTCTCCAGATTGAGAAGAGGGAAGAGGATAAAGTATTTTACTCTTGTTAATTAAACAAAATCTATTGAAGCACACAGCCTTCAAGCTTCGACGGTTCTACAGTATTCACAAACAAAAAATAAATAAAGAAAGAATAATCTCTTACTTAGGGGTGGACAAATAGGTTCAAAAACCGCAAGTCGAAACTAAACTGTGTTAAACGTTTCGATTCGATCCAAGTTTCTGGTTTTAAAATTTCAGATTTAATTCGGGTCTAGGAACTGTTTTTTCTTCCAGGTTTGGTCCGAGTCTCATAATTTGGAGATCCAGACCGAACCATAACTCGTTTGTCTTTTTTTTTTGTATTTTCAGTTCTCCACTGATTTCTTTGAGATAAACAATCTTGTGTCAATATTACCATTATTCTAGTTGTAGGATTTTGTTCATGATGCATCAGTGTTTGCTGCCTAATATTTGTTATTCATGCATCAATATTTATTACTCATGTTGGTCCAGAATAAGAGGGTTACTATAAGTTCAGAGGGGGGTGAATGAATTTATAGATTTTAAAAATCTTTTTCAACTTATATTAAAGTTGTGCAGCGGAATAATTATTTGTATAGCCCTTTAAAACGTTTACTTAAAGTTCTTTAAATCTATTGAGTTTATTTTATA
>JAOWBR010181693.1:0-19609 GCA_028571145.1 Dionaea muscipula | reverse complement strand
ACCTTTAGTCACTCACACCTGCTCTGATACCATGTTAAGAAACCAATTCTACCAAAAGATCGACCTGATGGTAGAAGGCCCATGAATAATATTTATTCTAACACTTAGAACCATAAACCATTAGCAGTTATAACCTTCTCCCGAGCCTTCGTTGACCTTTTGTGGTAAGGTTGGGTTTGTGATCAAAATTTACGGCCGGTTAATATACAGTCCACGCTTCAAACCCAAAGGTCATTAGCGATTGCCGTGAATCTAGTACTTTTTAGTCGATAGAAGGAACCGTGGATATCTTTTTGAGTGTTTTGATACCGTTCTAATACCATTTGTAACGCGCTTTGATACTCAATGCCCAAGTCCCAATAGACTTAAATTTTTATTTAATTATGTGATGTAATATCCCAATGTGCAATTCCTCACTTTTTTTTTTTTTTTCCCATATGAAATTGCAGCATTTGATCCACTAAGGATCAGAATAGGAGGTTCATTGCAAGATCAAGTGATTTACAAGGTAGGAAAAGCATATAAAAAATGCACACATTTCAGAAAACAAAAGGATGGTAGATTCGGGTTCTCTGAAGGTTGCTTGAAAATGGAAAGATGGGATCAGCTAAACAACTTCTTCAACGAGACCGGGTAATGCGCCCACGATGAACAAATTAATACTTCATTTTCTGATAAAGTAGTCTAAGGTTTACGTCTAAAACCAACCTTATATGGTCTTTTGTAACGTTTTATTTCTCCGATGAGGGATTTATCCTCGCACCCTCAACATTTGACTGATATTGTGTTGTAATATATAGAGCTATGGTGACATTCGGTCTGAATGCGGTCTTTGGGAGGATACAACTTCAAGGTGAAGATGAGTTTGTAGGGGATTGGAATGTACAAAATTCAAAAGACTTGATGGATTATACCATCTCAAAGGGATATAATACGATCGAATCTTATGAATTCGGTAACACGACCACAGACCTCCTCGTCTACATGGTTGATTTTTTTAGCAGAAAAATGATATATCTGATGAAATGATTGTGTTATGGGGGTTAATATTGCTGCAGGAAATGAGCTGTGTGGAGGAGGAGTATCAGGAAGAGTAAGTGCAGAGCAATATGCCAAGGACATGATAGCACTCAAGAATATGGTGAAGGAACTGTACCCGGATCCGGCCACGCAGCCTAAGGTCTTGGGTCCTTCTGGTTTCTATGACAAGAAATGGTTCAACGATTTCCTTCTAGCTTCTGGACCGCACGTGGTCGATGGGTTAACCCATCACGTCTATAACCTTGGTCCAGGTACACGTACAACATCGTGGTATTGGTACGTTTCTATGCCGGTGTAGTTGGTGATGAACGACTATATATTGGTATCTCTTTGCAATTAGTGCAGGTGTTGACAAGGAGATCATCTACAAGATTCAAGATCCATTCTATCTTGACCAAATAGCACAAACCTACAATGACATAGAGGTGACCATCAATAAGTTTGGACCATGGGCACCGGCTTGGATCGGAGAAGCAGGCGGGGCTTGGAACAGTGGAAGCAGAGGTGTGCAGAACACCTTTGTTGATGGTTTCTGGTACTTGGATCAGCTCGGCATGACATCTACCTTCAACCACAAGGTCTTTTGCAGACAAGCCTTAATTGGAGGAAACTATGCTCTCCTCAACACCACAACCTTCATTCCTAATCCCGATTATTATGGGTAATAATCAGTGCATATATATATCCTACACATAAGTGTAGCCGACCTCACCTAGTGGGAAGCGACCGTGTTGTTATTGTTATTGCTCTTTACCTAGAGAGATTTTATTCGGTATCAACCTGACCGATTAACTAACTTCATTACAGGGCGTTGTTATGGCATCGACTCATGGGCAAGAATGTGCTCTCGACTATTCAAAATGACTCTCCCTACCTCCGTGCTTATTCCCATTGTTCAAGGAACAAGGTAACTTAATGATCTTGTTAGGCTATGCGTGAGTTGCCCTCACAATAATATATGAGCATGTTGACTCATAACTCATCAGATTACGGTCATTTTTAGATTGAGATATGAGTTCAACGCATACTTGTGTGGTTTAGTATCCTTTGCTCACAACAGAGGTCAGACTCGAACCCCATGCAATCCATATATATTGAACTACGTACATTGTTGTGTTTGCAGCCTGGAGTAACTGTGCTGTTGATCAACATGTCCAACTCCACAACTTTTAAAGTATCGTTGGTGAACGATTTCAACCTTCATCCTCCCACCAACACGACGGTACAAACGCAAGTGAAGAACGAGAGGGAAGAGTATCTTTTGACTCCACAGGACGGGAATATCCAGAGCGACGTGGTGTTGCTAAATGGAGAACCATTGAAGCTTACAAAGAAGAATGGCATCCCTGAAATGAACCCCAAGCTTGTGGATCCTTCGTCGCCCATCGTACTGATGCCTCATTCGATCTTGTTCGCTACTATTAGAGACTTTCAAGCTCCTGCTTGCGCTTAGAAGTTAGTTTTTGTTTATATAGTAGCATTTAGAAGCATTGTCTAAAGTTCATTAAACCAAACAAGCAGTGGAAGTTGCTGCTTGGTTTTCTTTTTGTAGTTTCTTGAACTAGAAAAGTTCAGCTTGGTTCGTGATCAACAACACAACAACAAACGACCACTTTTCACTCGCTGTCGGCGACCTAGTATAGAGATTGAGTTTGCGCTAAAAATAATACTATACAAAAATATATACCAACAACAATAACAAGGAGTTATTTTAACACTTTCAATTACACATCCAATTACAAAGATTGATTTGTGACCATTGGATTAGGCCAAATCAAAGACATAAGTATCACCGTTGAACCACTTGTGGATTAAGCAACAAGTACAATGTCAAAACACATGGATTGCTAGGATGAAACCAGGACTAAAATGGACACACAAATGAAAGATAAGAAGAAATTAAAAATAAAATCGAGATCAAGATCAATATTTCTTGAGGAACCCTTGAGCCAGCTTGATGTAATCCCCATACCCACCACCACCAGCAGAAGAAGAAGAATCCTCTTGATCACCATCACCTGCAGCTTGTCCGCCGTGCAGGTGGTGGGCAGAGGGTGGCGGAGTTCCTTGGTGATGGAGATGAGTACTACCATGGTCATGGGCAGCCGCAGCAGGAGCAGCAGTGGAGGAATGGGAAGTGTGGTATTGGTACAGATAAGACTCAGCTTGATCAAAATACTTGCCGAAACTCTTCTCTTCAAGGCGCCCGTAATGTTTCGCAGCATCTAAGACATCGGCCGCCGCGCCGGCAACTCTGCCCTTGTCGATCTTGTCGGTCTCATGGGCAAAGGCGGATCTGGCAGCATCAGCTATCAATTTCGCGCTCGATATCAACTCGGAGGAGGACGGCGGCGGCCGTGGCCGGTGCTGCTGGTGGGTGGCGTGGTGGCCAGTGGTTCGCTTATCGTCTTCCATGGCTGAATTATTGAAGCGAGGGATTTGCGGGGTGATGGTGGGCATCAAATTTGTGGTTCAATTTTTGATGGGGCATCTGAAGTTGAATTTTGACTTTTTATAGCTCGAGTGGAGGAAGAACCAGGAAGCTTCATTTTCAGTGTTGCTAGCGTGTTTGCTTTCTCATGATATGATTTGTGTAAAGAAAAAGACTATTGACAGAGAATAAATTATTTTAATAATGTTCATATATGAAAAAACACAGGAAAAATTTTCTGCGATTTGACTTGACGAATTGCTACGTGTTTTCAGTTTTCACTGCAGCAATTCCTTTTTTCCATTTTTTCGGTTTTCAGTTTTGTTCTTAAATAAATTAGTACCATAACATTATGTTTTGTTACGAGAATAAAATAGTAAAATACATAATTTATTTTGAATTTGTTTTAAGAATTAAATAGGCAACAGTTATCCACTAAGCAGAACAGTTTCCATGCATACTAGACCTTGGCTTAATGTGGTATGCAAACATTGGCCGTCTCTTAAGAATTTGACCAAGGTGTAGTATTTAACGTAGGAGTGTAAAAACAAGATGGAAAAAGGATTACTAAAAGTTTTCCATTCTGTAAATTTTTATCTTTTTTTCTTTGGACAGTGGTTCTGTGGCTGGCAAGCAATCAATCAATCAATCACGACACTTTTTCATTAGGTATCCGTAAGATACATGCACACAAGATCCGATAAATATAATACGTTGACTATCGACTACCTATCACACAATATGACTGACATGCATATTATGCTTTTTATTAGCCCAGTAAACTTATTACGCATAGTTAACTTCATAGAGAAGTTTTAATCTTTTGTAGAGTTGATTCCTAGCTCGATAAAACAAGTTTCCTCATCATAGTTCCGCCACCAAACCCAAAACCAATTAAAATCACAACCCTTAATTACCTAATTTATCCACAAAAACCAAAGATCGAATCTTTCTATTAAAAACGAAGGTAAGAATAGGAATTGAGTCATTTACGGTCCTCAACTGACCAACATCAACCACGAGAGCAGTCACGGCCCCGTTTGAAGATGTCGTCGTCGCTCAGCCCGTCTCCGCCTGCCGTTGGTCGCCGCCTTCGTCGAAGTCCGCCACTGGTGGGGAGGGGAAATCAGTAGAAAATGTCTAAACACATTTTATGAAGAGACATTTCAAACCTTGGGCTTCATCGAGCACATGACCGCATGCTTCTGGCTACTCAAACTATCCAACTGAGGCAAGGCAACTAACTTGATCCAAGTCAGCTGAACTCCAACCAGGTGACTTGCTGAGCCTTCTTTGCTTCATCAAATCCCTCACTTGATTAGCCTGGTTCCATCTTCCATCTAAAGAATAATAGTTAGACAAAAGCACATAATAACAGGCTTCATCAGGATACAGATCTAGCATTCTTCTCGCCACAACGTCGCCCAGATCAAACCCCGAATGGAGGCTGCAACCATGGAGGAAAGGCCCGTAAACTGAAGCATCGGGACGAATTGGCATCCCCTCTATAAAATCTAAGGCTTCCTTGAGCCGACCAACCCGAGCCATTAAGTCCACCATACAAGCATAGTGTTTCATGGCCGGCACAAAACCGTACCTTTGGCACATTGAACTGAAATGTTTACATCCATCCCCGAGTTTCCCAGCACGGCTACACGCAGATAAAACAGTAGAGAATATCGCTTCGTTAGGCTGCTCCATACTACTCAACATATTGGAGAAAACTGCGATTGACTCATCAGAATCGCCGTGAATCCCATAGGCACTGATCATTGCGCCCCATGTCACTGCATTTTTCTCCTGCATCTCGTCGAAAACCAACCTAGCAGATACTGCATCATCGCCACACTTTGCATAGAAGTTGAGAAGAGCCGTGCCAACATATGCAGATGAGATCCCTGCCTTTACCAAATAAGCATGTAGTGAGGAACCAATTGCAAGTGTTGTAGCACCACCAAGGGAAGCACAGGCAGAAATTGCACTCACAAACGTGACCGCATCTGGTCGTGGTGGTACTACGGAGCAGCTCGATGAAGAAATCATCTGACGAAACAGTACAAGGGCATGGAAACCGTCTCCGTTTTGCCAATAACCTGATATGATAGAATTCCAAGCGATTGTATTATTCGTATCCTTCTTCCGAGGGATAGAAATAGAATCATCAAATATATATCGTGCATCTCCGATAGCACGGCATTTTGCATACATGTCAATCAGAGCATTTTCTACAGCTTCATCTTCTGCTGCAACATTAAGCTTAAGAGCAAGACAATGAGTTGCCCTGCCCATGCTGAAACTTGCTAGTTGCCCACATGCTGAAAGCACACTAGCAATGGTTACAGAATTGGGCAAGATTCCAGTTCCAGTCCACCTCCTCCTGTCCACAAACAACCTCAGAGCCTCATCCGGCTCGCCCATTTGGGCGTAACCAACAATCATGGCAGTCCATGACACGAGATCAATAGTCGAGAGTCCATCGAATACAGAACGAGCATCACGGACGCTTCCACACTTGACATACATATCCAAAAGAGCTGTAGCAAGTAAGGGATTATTGAGATTCAAACTCATCATGATTCCCATCTTGATCACACAACCATGAAGCCATTTCCCCTGATGCAAAGCCCTTAATTTCCCACAACCAGCCACTAAACTCCCTAGGGTGAACTGATTAACTTCGACGAACCCGTGTTCCCTCATTTTATTGAACATATCCAGTCCTTGTTCAACACAGTCATTCTGCACATAACCGGCGATCAACGAAGTCCAGGAAACAACATCCCTATTATCAGAAATCTCATTGAATGCTTCTCTGGACGATTCAATTTCCCCGCACTTTGCATACATATCCACCAAGCTAGTCAAGACGAAGCTGTCGAGGCTTCCAGCCTTAACAACGCGGCAATGGATCTTCCTCCCCTCATCAGCATCCCTCAACTGGCAGCAAGCCTTGAGGACGATAGAGAAAACAATATCATCACTCTCTCTGAGGCATTTCCTCAAACAGTTGTTGTAGAACATAACCGTCTCATCATACAGCTCGTTCAGAAAGTACCATCTGATCATCACCTTATGGGAATAGAAATCCGGGCAAGGAATCCCATCGAACACGGACCGCGCCACCTCAACACGGCCGAAAGAGCCGTATAGACTGACCAATTTGGTCTTGCATAGGAGGTCATCGGCTAAGCCGTGGACAATGAGCAAAGCGTGGATCTTGCGCAGGGAATCGGGGTTTTTGACGGTGCCCAGGAGAAGGTAGCTCGGGTTCGAGGAGATGGAGCGGAGCGAGGCTATGGTTTGTGCTTGTGCAGGGGTCTCGAATGGGTCGATCGAATTCGAAGGTTGCAGGTTTGGTAGGGTGGTGAGATGCCGCCTCCGGTGCTGTTGGCGATGGGGGATTCTGATCTTTGATTTTGGGCCGGGAATCACCCCGACGATGATGATCCGATGAGCTCTTGGGGCTGTGACTGTGAGGGGATTCAGAATCTTCAGATGGCGCAAGCTTCCCGCCATTTCCAGACATTCGGGCTGTGTTTCTGCCGATATCCAGAAGCAAGCTACGGACGACAGGTGCAATGCACGTGACCCCACCTTACCTGATAAAATTATATTATCAACTCGAACGTTGCATGTCAAAATAGCATTGTTAAAGTCATAAAATGACAGTTTTGTTATCATTTGACAATGTTGCTCCAGTGGTAGCAAACTATATTTTAACATTTGCATATTTTTCCTATGTTTGAGCAATAAAATCTTAAATCTTTACAAACACTGATTGCGATTACGTTTTTCATTATTGTTCATCCCACTATTCATTCATCACTCACTCAAGCACTATTCATTTTACTATTCATCCATTATATATATCCAATCTCAGTTTTGATTTGACCAAATCAAAGATGTCATAACGAAAGTTCATACAAGCTCCCAATATCTTTTCAACTCGATATTATGATTCACGGGTTTGTTTTGATTCTTTAGAAACCTCAACAAGTAGAGTATGATGAGAGCCAGAATGTGTATGTTAACAGAGTACAGAAGAGTCTGATGGCGATAAAACCCACAAGAGAGACCGAGGGACGTACGTACGTTATTCATGAAATAGATACATATTTTGCACTTAACAAGACTCAAATATTTGTGGGCTTCAGAAACATGTACAAAGACAAATTCCCCTGATCATCATCAAAGGCTTGAATAAACCAACCCCTGAAACTCTGAAAGCTAGCTATATGAGAAACAGCAGCTCTATACTTCTTCACCGTCTCTCTCTATATATAGAAATTTCTCAGTATCTAGAAGAAATCAGATTCTTTGAATTTTAACTCAGGTTAAAGCAACAGCGGCGGCAGGGTTACCTGCCGGGAACCTCTGTCGGCGAGGCCGTCTAGTTATCCTTCCCCACCCAGTCAAACTTTTATCCTCGAGCTGCACTGGACTCGTAGTAGTAGTAGTAGTAGTCGGTTGTTGCTTCAGCAAAGCACAGACTGTGTTTGCTGCTGCCGGAGGAGGAGGAGGAGGAGGGAGGGGAGCTGGCGCCACCAGAGTCCGCCGCCTCCCTCTACCACACCCGTTTCTCGTAGCATTCCTCCTCGGGCCGGAGTGCCAAGCATGACCCGTTGCTCTCATCAGTCCTCCGAATGTCTGGAGATCTTCAGTCACCTCGTGCCTAGAGAGGGACGTAAGGCCCGGGAGGATGTCTCTCTGAAAGTCCCTCCTCTGCCTTCCTCTTCTGCCCTGGCCTCTCCGGGCCCGACTCCCCGACAACGACACATTGGTCCCGGTTCCTTCCACACTTGCTTTAGACAGGAACTCCTCAACATCATCATCATCACACTCTGTCAGCTTCAACGTCACGGATTCATAATAGCCCGAGTCACTAGACAAGCAGCAGTCCTCTTCAACTCCAACTCCATCTCCATCATGCTTGGCACGAAGAAAACCTTTGTTCATATCATCCATACAAGAGGAGATCACATCAGCAAACCAATGGAGGGGATGATTCTCTGAGGA
Organism: Dionaea muscipula; assembly: GCA_028571145.1. Lineage (NCBI taxonomy): Eukaryota > Viridiplantae > Streptophyta > Magnoliopsida > Caryophyllales > Droseraceae > Dionaea > Dionaea muscipula. The sequence goes on along the minus strand of JAOWBR010181693.1, from coordinate 11,121 downwards.
ATCTAAATATTCCATAGGGTGGAGGGCTGCAGGTGAGTCAACTAAATGTAAATGTCTTTGGAGAACAGATGTTGAGATGTCAACAATTCCCTCTGCTGCTACTCTAGCAAGTTCAGCCTCAGCCACAGCCACAGCCTCAGCCTCAGCCTCAGCCTCAGCCACTGCCTCCTCCTCCGCGTCTTCCCTGACTTGAGGCTGTTCTACAACGGGGTTATGCTGTTCTACAACGGGGTTATGCGGCTCTGCCAAAGTGTCAAGATCACAATCCTCGATCTCAGGCTCCGCTGGGGCTTCCAAGTCTATGTTGATAACACGTTTCATGAGAGTATCGACCGGTGGAACATCATCATCATCATCATCACTTGCACATGAGTTTAGATCTATATGGCGTCGGAGACCAGCACAGCCAGTTCCCACTTTCTTCTCCAAGACCATCTCGGAAAGCAAGGGATCGTAAGGTATATTAATATCAAACCCTCGTTTAACACACGTATCCATCTCCTCACCCCGAGATGGATGGGGTCTACATGAAGGGCTAGCAAGAGAAGCAGTGGCCTCGTCGTGCTTTGACACCAGAGGCTTTTCAAATACCGGGACACCAAGAATCGTTCTACTACTCCGGCTGTCATCCGCCTCGTGCCTCATGCCATTACGTGAAGTTGAGGCAAGAGAGTTGAGACGATTAAGACTCTTTTTCAAGTCATTATTACTAAACAGCAGTTCACTGGGAGTTTGGATGAGCACAGATTCGAGAGAGTCGGTAGCTTTCCTTGGGCTAGCACTAGCAGCCTCCATGGAGCAAGGCCTGTTGTTGCCTCCTGCAAGCCATGGCAAAGCAGGAGGAGGATTATTATTGTCTTGTTGCTTCTGTGCTGTGTCCATGATCTTCAGAGGATGGTATTGGTGGCTATTCTGATAAGTAGGAAATCCATTAGAAAGTTCATTCAGGTTCAGATCTTTTTTGGTGCTCATATCAATGTGAGGTGTTGAGGTCTTGAAGTAGTCGCCACCAGAGCCCAGTGATGTTTTATCATCATTACCACGGTTTGCAGAACCAATAATCAACGGAGGGAAACGACCCGCTATCTCTCTAGACCCAGCTGAGGAGCCATGGTGAAATCCATTTCTTACTGGTATTTCACTCCCAAAATCAAGATTAGCTGCTCTAAGAGAGCTGTTTGCAGGGCCCATGTTCCACAAAAACTCATTGCTTTGCACTGAACTCTTGCTCAAGGTAGCACATGTAATAAAGGGGTTTGGCTGAACTGACATGGACTTTAGGCTGAGGCTACTTGATTTTCCCCATGACAGGACAGAATGATCCCATGAATTAACCAATTCAGAGTGGGGAAAGGACGAATGAGTCGGACCATGAACGGGAAGAAATGACTCTGAATTATTACTGCCCGAATGAAAGTAACTTCTCTCCGGGGCTCCAAAAGCAACACCAGTTTTTGTCCTCCATGCTGATTCGAGCTGAAATTGCACCGACTGAGAGGTTGCAGGCACTTTTTCTACCTCCAATGATGGAAGCATGGTGCTCAACTCCTCTCTACTTTTCTCTGAAAATACAGAAAGCATATAGATGTCAAAAAATTGGTGTTTGATTACATTTTTCACAATCACAATTTTATTAAAGGAGAGAACCAATATCAGCAAATACAAAAACCTAAGCACCCGAGGTATACCCCTTGGAGAATAACCCGGACATGAGTATCATCATCAATCATCATCAACACGAACATTTCCCACTAAGTGGGATCAGCCACACGTATTCATAGGACATATGCACACAAGATCCGATAAATAAAGTACGTTGACTGTCGGCTACCTCAACTCAGCACGACCATTTCCCACTGGATGGGATCGGTCACACGTATGTGTAGGATATATGCACACAAGATCCGACGATTTTAATACACTGACTATTGGCTACCTAACATGTAAATTTTAGATTTTGATAGAGTGGATTCTTCAATATGGTGTCAGAGTATGTGTGGCACAAAGGTGATTAGTTTCAAAGTCTTGTTATTATTTATCACAAGCTCAAAGGACATTTGTGCAAAGGGAATGTACTGAAATGCAAATATAACTCTTGAGTCTTCTATCTAACACAGGCTTCAACTTTTGGCCGGGTGTGCTCCTCAAGGCCGAGGAGAAAAAGATAAAACAGATCTAGAATTAAAGAGAGCATGAACCAGTAACAGAGCCTTCAACATCCATGGACACAATTTTTTCACAGAAGTTTAAGAGTAAAACAATGCGGAAAACATGATCACAACAAAAAGAAGATTTTCAAGATGATTGGGGAAATCTCCGAGGCAAAAGAGCACTTTATCAGTATATCTCATCAAGACAAAATTACCTGCTTCAAGAATGTAAGAGAACCAGCCCTGGCCCTTTCCTTTATTTTCAAGTCGCACATTATTTGAAGCCTCGTTTATGCTTCTTCCATGCTGGGAATTTTGAGAAATATCCCTCGGCATGGCAGTGCCAGAAAACTCCGTAGATGGGAATACTGTAGGTTCTTCAACCAGAACAGGCTCGTTAAGGTCTGCTAATGTATTAAATTTTCTCTGCATAGAATTGGATCTCACGCCATCATCTCCATTGCATTCGATCTTTTCATGGTGATTTAAAAATAGCTTGACTCCACTTTCAGAAACAGACCTGTGATTCACGTCAGGAGGACAATTAGCCTCCTCCCCACATTGCTCCACCTCATCTATATCAATATAGTCATCAGCAGGAAGTCGAAGATCAAGCATTTTTCTCCTAAATTTTGTTGGCCTTGACTCAGATCCCTCCGAGCCTTTTGGGCTAGAGCAATTCTGAGATGGAACTAGACCAACTTGTATGTTCTTCCCCTTGCCTTTATTTACCGAATATTGGACAATATCTTGGCCCTGGGCAGAGATGGGCAGCCTACCCGACATCTCTTTTGCCAAGGGAAAGCTAGAGGCATTCCACTTTAGAGCATACTCTGACGGTATTTGAGATGCCAAGGGGCTCGATGAGGATGATGTCTCATAAGGTGTCCGTAGCTTATATCCTTCTTTCCTCTTAAATTCATCCATCAAATCTCTTTGTACTCTGTAGAGGCGGTGAAGTTCATAAACCTGGAAGACACGTACATTATGATTAGGGTCAGTTTCGGTGCTGTTTGGTTTGTCTATTTTCTGTTTTTAGTTTTCAGCTTTCAGCTTTCAGAGAAAACAGAAAACAGTAAACGTGTTTGGTTTATAATTCATAATTCATAATTTGTAATTTATAATTTATCATTTATCAGACCTTAAGCTTTTTCCGTGTTTTCAGAATTTCTATCGAAAACATGAAAAACAGCTTAATCTGTTTTTTGCATTTTGAAGATTCTGAACTAAAAACTGTTTTCTATTTTCAAAAAACAGAAAATTCAAACTAGACGCGTTGTCTTTTTTTATAAAACAGAAAACACAGAAAATAGAAAACAGTTCAAACCAAACACAGGTAAATTCCTTCATTTCTTCTCAATCCAAATTCCAAAGTCAGTAGAAAAGGGTACCTAATCTATCAACCATACTTGCAACACAACCAATTAATCAAGCACCAAAAACTGAAAGCTGTAGGATATACACATTGATTGATACCTAAACATGTGTGGAGTAGAGAACAGAAAGTGCAACCTGGTTCTTGAAAATTGCCTCGTGCTCAAGCATCGTCTGCTTCAAGATATCCTTGTCATATCCAGGATATGAATCAGAAATGCCCTTTGGCAGAAAGCCCCAGTAGTACTGACTATTCAGAAATCCATTATCTCCATAATAAGCAGGGCAGCTCCCACCATTAGAATCACAACTAAACTCCCTCATTGAATAAAAACCAGGCGAGCAATTATCAAACTCTACTTTTGCTCCCATACCTGCCAATGCACAAGAAAATGAAAATGTGAAACAAATGAATTCCGTGAAGAAGAAAATCGGACGAATCTTGCCAGGGAATGTAATGTATGTATCTCTCATTATCCTGGTGTTTTGATTTCTTTCTTACCCTGAAAAACAATATGCTAAAGCAACAGAAAAGGTAAGCCAACTATTACTAGGGGACTCTTTACTCTACCCGAAAGCCCCACGTCAAGTACTGGCCTCTGTCAGTAATATACTAGCAAGTCTTTCAACCAGCAGAAAAAATTGGGTGATTTTAGAAAAATAGTACATGCAGTTAACGCGTGGATTACACCAAAACAGCTATTTGAGAAAGCCTTATATGTCAAAAACATCACTAGTAATCAAATAGTATTATCTGAGATTCCCCATCAAAGCCAACATGCACTAAACTCATTATTGAGGCTATCAAATTTAAGACAGATATGGAGCAAGAAAGAAGATAATCAATAAATGAAACATGCTCAATTTCCAGTTTCCTTCCATTGAGCAGCTTTCTGCTTTCCTCGATGAAAAATTCTGGAGTATAACCAAAACAACAACCAATATTTTACTACAAAGGGGGCATAATTGTATCATCAAGATAATAGATCCATGTATAGATTATAAAAATCCAGAGTACCATTCTTTCTAATATAGATAAAATTAGTGTATTTGGCACATTTGCCCATCAAAGGAAAAAGGAAGAAATAAATCCAAAACCAGATATGCAACAAGATATTTCATTTCAAGATAACAGAAGACCGTACTATTGATAACGGCAAATATCACAACAAACGAGCATTTGACAGATGCCTCAATCACCTCATGTAATCATAACAACCAATGCTCCGGGAAGAAAGATCCTCTTACCAGTACCTTGTCACCTTTTACAAAATGTTGGATCAATTAATGTGTCAAGTCCTCAATGACAATTCCAAGCAAATATACTCCAAAGTTCAAGTCAGTCACCCCACCAGCCAGTCACAGTCACGGGTTAGCCTACTTATAGTTAAAACGAAGTTCTTAAGAGGATTGTGGAACTATTCTCATTTATATTCCTCTAACTAGCTCCCCCTTTAATCTTCTATAGCTCTTTTCTCTAAATTCTCATAACAGCTAGCATATGCATTATTATTACCTTTCAACAGAAATATTGCGGTAACATTTGCAAATCAACTTCTTAAAAAACATATAAACAGAACCTTCCATAACCTTCTATCCCCTAGAACAAAAAAGGTATGCAGTACATGCACCAAAAGAATCACAAAGGGCCCGGCACCCTTCAACTTTCAGTATCCCACAGCACAGCCTAGCATCCTTTGATTGAACTCAAATAACTCTATGAGGGATGACTGTTTTTGGCATCAAGCACAAAGTAAGTCATTATCAACTACAAGGGATATCTATAAGTTAACATCATCCCTCGAGAAATCACAATACCCGAAACCATTGTTCAGAGAAGAGACAACAACACGACCACTTCTCACTGGGCAGGGTCGGCCACACGTATTCATAGAATACATGCACACAAGATCCGACAGTTTTAGTGTGTTGACCGTTGACTACCTAACACGCACTATGCTAACATAATCAGAAGATTAGGTTTGAACAAACAAAGAAACAAAAATATATGACAAAAATGATAACAATAAACAATATCACAATATCCAACAATAATTGTTGCATCTAAGGGGAAAACAAAGACAATCGGCATGAAACTGCAACAAAAATCACCCAGGCACCATATCATCACACTTATTAACTCATGACAAGAATCACTGAGACAAAATCGGAACTGTTGGGAAACAGAAGGCATGACGTTTAAGGTTTCAACAAACGAACAAGTTAAATTTCAATTAGGTCAGCAAGCACGAAAGAAAGATACACAACCACACAGTTATGTTCTTTCCACACCATTTATGATTGAAGAAACACGATAAGGAGCAGTACAAAATCTATAACCGTCTACGACATTTGAATGATTGGACAAACCTAACAAACCACTTCAAATTCACCTCCAACATGACAAGACGAGGAGGTCTCAAAAATCATTCAAACAACAAGAAAGCTTCCCATTTAACAAATCGTTAATTCCAGCATAAAGAGATAATGGACGATGATGATGTTGGGGAATGGGGAGACATTCAGAGGGGGGAGCCCATGTCTACCAAGTAGGTTCACAATTGATAGTCATATAAGTGATATTGGACCTACTTTTTAACCAAAAAACTAACCAATGGATTAAGGGTCCTCCTCACTTATATGTTATTACTCTTTTTTCCTTCTCCCTGATGTGGATTTCTCCTTAATTCACTATATGTCCACAACAATCTCCCCCTCATGTGTGAATTTATCCATATCGGTGCGTCCCCCTTGAACCAACACCGCACAACCACTCCACCCTGCACCCAACAAGTGCATGTGTCACTACTCAAGAGTGTATCCTTACTTGTTGCAGCTGCCCTGTGGAGCCTCCCCTCATTAAAAAGTCATCGGTGGATGAGGAACACCAGAAACTATTACGGGGGTCCCAATCGAACCATCGGCTCTGGTACCAGTTGTTAAGGAGACATTCAAAGGGGGGCTCATGCCCACCAAATAGGCCCACAAGTGATAGTCATATAAGTGATATTGGATCCACCTTTTAACCCAAAAGCTAGCCAGTGGATTAAAGGCCCTCCTTACTTATATGTTATCAGTCTTTTTTCCTTTTCCCCGACATAGGTTTCTCCTTAATTCACCACATGTCTACAATAGATGAGAACAATCAAGCTAATTCAAAGGACTAAGTTACCATCACACATAAAAAGGTAAGAAACTCAATACCTGGACACAGAAGACAGCAAAAAAATATTTTTTTAAAAAAAAGATCCTTCCCATCAAACAAATCCCCAGATTTGATAGTCATTCATTTCCTGTGAGAGAAGCATACCAAACCAGAACTACCAACTTCCTACCAACGATCCCAGAAGATAAAACTCATTAACTCGTAGCTTTCTTCTTTGGCAACACAAACTCCACAATTAGAGAAAATCCAAACCAGATTCCATCAATTCATTATCCCATTCAAAGAGGCAAATTCATCCAACAAATCCAAACAATCTAACCCAAAAAAAACCAAAATTTTGCAGCAAAGTTATAACAGTGAATTAAATAGTTGCAAATACAACATCCCATACTCAATTGGCTCAGACAATGATAGTAGAAAACAATCAACCAAAATTGACAAAGGGAAGAGGATTAAAGGGTCTACTAAAAACCGCAGAAATTAAAAAAAAAAAAAAAAAAAACCCGGAAGTCTAAATCCCCTAGAAAGTGAAGAGAAGAATCTTTACCTTAGACCCACACCCTCTTCTCATCGCCCAAATCTAAATTCTCCCATGGGATTCAATAATTGAATTAAGCCACCACAATCCAGCAACATAAACAAAGAAAGGACCGGTGTACCAACATGGGGAATTCCAGTTTGATACATGAAATGAATATAAAACCTCAAAGCAAATTTTTAAAAAGAAAAAAATTTGGGCAAGAAAAATGGGATAAGAAACGAGATCAGAGCAATTATTGTCCCAAAACAACAAGTGCGTATTTCTCTCAACACATTGACAGAACTCAGATCCTCATCAATACATTGAGAAAAAAAAAAACACTTTAAAGATGAAAAAACAAAGATGGGGGATTTTTCGATCTGCTGGGCCAGTGTCTAAAAGAAAAGCAATTTTAGAGAGAGGAAGTATATCTTTAGAGAGAAGGAGAGGGATAGAGAGAACCCAGATGATGAAAAATCTTCACACAAACAAGCGACATGAAATTTGTCAACATCCAGTCTCTATTTAATCTCTACTTTTCCTTCCCTTCTCTTCTCACTCACTCTTCCGGCCATTACTATTACAATCATATATCAAATTTTACTAATAATGTGTGAATAATTGATAATTTGAAGAAAAACAAATTGGGTTATTTTTATTTTCTAGATTCTCTACAGCTTCCGTTCCCTTTGGGGTAAGAGAGAGTATAATTAAATAGCAATCCAGTTTATTACACTACCATAAATTAACAAATCAAAAGAATAATTACCATTTTTAATGAATAATAAATACTTTGTAATGAATGAGAAACAACGTCTGCATTTCTCGGTAAAAATGCTTACAGTGTATAGTATTAGTTACTACTAGCAATAGCACAACTTTACTCCAGACAAAACTTTTTGAGAATTAATTGTGTGTCGGATTATTTTTTATTGGTTAATTTTTTTTTCTTTTTAATTTTTTTTGAGCATTATTTTTTTTTTATGCATTAATTATATGAAACAAAAAAACAAAAAAAAAAAAACAACCAATAAAAAATAATTCGACATACAATTAATATTTGAAGAGTTTTATCTAAAGTTTAAAAATTATCCAAATAGCAAAATTGAGCAATAGCATGAATTAGCAATACTATTGAAAATAAAACGTATAAAATTAGAAGAGGTCAAATCTTTTTAGTCACTTAATATAGGTGGGCACGGTTCGGGTCGAGTCCAAAATACCTAGATTCGGACTCGACTCGTTTTGAAATACAAAGGGATAGATCGGTCCGGGTCAACAAAAAATTTAGTAGGAACCGAACGGAATCCGAATCGTTTTACACAGACCCGGAACCGAACCGGGCCCGAACCTGGATCCGAACCGTTTTTTTGTTGAAAAAACCAACGAATTTTTTTAAATTAGACCCGTTTTGACTTGACCCGGATTCGGATCGGACTGTTTTTTCCTGGACTCAGACTGCCCCGTTCCGTTTGCATTTTGCAAAGTTTTCGACCTGACCCGACCCGCCCCTTTTGGACCCAGTCCGGGTCGGATCTGTCGTTTCTGAACCCAAATGCCCACCTCTACGACTCTAACATAACAAAATGTCATCAAATAACCTAATCAGATCCGTCATTCCTGAACCCAAATGCCCACCCCTATGACTCAACATAACAAAATGTCATTAATACCATTTTTCATTCCTCAAATTTAGTAAGAACCGATCTTATATAGGGATGAACATTTCCACCGACCCAACCAATCCCGAACCGTTCCCCGAATTAAACGAGATGAGAAATTTTTTTTACAAACTATGCGGGGAACGGGTCGGGATTAGTTTTGCGGGTCTCCTAGCCCCGATCCCCGAACCCGCTTTGAATCCCCGCAATGCTTCTCGTTGAAATTCTCTGAAATGTCGAATCCCTGCGAGAATCTCCGAATCCCTATAATATTTGCTCGAATCGTCGCGAGAATTTTCAAATCCCACAAGAATAAATAATCGGTTCAGATTCTCCAAATCCCTGTAGGAATCCCGGTTCCCCATTTAGAGTGGGGATGGAAGGGGGAAAATCCTCGGCGATGATTGGGATGAGGACGGAGATAGTTTTCGAGTTCAGAGATTGAGGACGGGGACATCACTCTTAGGCCCCAAACCAGGTTTTTGTTCATCTCTAATCTCATTCCTCACTTTTGCAAACCAATCGGTCAAGCAAAGAGCAAGGTGCGAAAAGGAGCAAGGAGCAAGCAACCCTAATCTAGCCCTAATCTGTGATTTCTTGAGCAATGGGTGATCGATTTCCAACAAGAAGCAAAAATAAGGATCAAAGAACCTAATCGTTGTCATCTCCTGCAATTTTCATCCAATTCTTGCGAGCAACAAGGGTTTTTTGTGATTTCCATCAACATATATCTATGACCAATTTTCAAACGATTTTGTGTGATTTTCAGCGGCAATAGAGGTAAGTTGTTGAAAAGCTATTTGTATTTTGTGATTTCCAACGTATGATTTTCATGATGATTTTGTGATTTTGTGCAATTATTTTATATTTTTGTGATTATTTTATGATTTTGTGCGATTATTTTATTTTTTACGATGTAAGTCTTGATCCTTACCGATAGGTCATCAGCTCTTATAGATCATCGGTCCTTACCGATAGGTCCTTATAAATCATAGGTCCTTACAACTATTATGTGGTATAGGGGTTACGTCCCGTATGAAATTGAATAATATACCATTTCGACGAATAGCTTTCAACGCTGCATTCCTTCCGACACTAGGACTTTTTAGCCTGACTTCTGCTCGTTGTATATCTTGATAGACTACTCTACGAATAACATTTCTCGCTACGGTTTGAGCAGTAAAATGTGTCCCTTTTCGTGGACCTTTGAATCCACAAGTATCGGTAGAGGCCCAAGCAACCACCTCACTTACTACATCGGTCAATAGTAAAAGATGACAAAAAAAATTCGTTTTCGAAGTCAGATAATCGTAAAATCACTGGAAGAACAGGCAAAATCAAACATTTGAATATTTAATAATCGATTTTATATTTGAAAGTTGTGAATTTCTCATTTCTTCTTTCACTTTTAAATTGTCAGAATTTTTTTAAAAAAATAGAGAAAAACAAATTAGAAAAAATGAAGAGAGACGCCGTAAAATAAGCTTTTATTAAGGGTTGTTTTATAAAACAAAAAATAAATATTGACTAAGAACGAGAAACGGTGTCAGTGGCCAAAAAAGAGAAACATTGACCCGGATTAGCTATTTTTATTAATTTCCACAAATTAGAAAGCCAAAAAAAAATTTCTACGACAAGAAAACTAACACTGCCGAAATATCAATATTATATTCGTTAGATTGGATTAAGATATTTGATTACTCGGAAGACAAAACACTTGGTGGGTCTGACCGTAAAATATATTTTTTGTGGGGGCATTTTAGGAATTTAAAATATTAAGATTTGGGTGACACGGGGCTGATCATGATTGGGGTGTGTTCTGTTCCCTTGCAGAGAAAGACTTGTATTGTTGAGAGGAGAGGAGGCAGTTGAACGAGTACAACTCTGCTGCTGGGATCCTGGTTTTTGTGCACCTTTTGCTGTGGGCTGTAGCCCAGAATTTGCAGCGGGTCCCATTTCAATTTCTATTTTTTTTTTTAAACAAAAATGATATAACTGTAACAGAATTAGAACATTTGAATTTTTTTAGAATCTATTATACAAAATATGACATATTTTGAAATGTTCCCACAAAATATGTCAAGATATTTTCGGTCGTAGGATAATAAAAATGATAGGAAGAAATGTCAACCATCGGATTAAAAAGAGGTGTAGTGGGTAATAAATAGGATGAAATAAATTAATGGGGTGGATAATAAAGTGGGGTGAAGTTAATAAAGTGGGGTGGAGTTGGTAATAAAGTGGGTTGGT
>JAOWBR010181682.1:0-10671 GCA_028571145.1 Dionaea muscipula | reverse complement strand
GTCTGTCTCTCAAAGTATGCAGAGCCAATCTGAAATGTCCGACATGATCCTCTCTACTCCTCGAGTAGATCAAAACATCATCAATGAAAACAACAACAAACTGATCTAGAAGGGGCTCAAAAACCATATGCATCATGTCTATGAAGGCAGCAGGAGCATTGGTCAAACGAAAAGGCATGACTAAAAACACATAGTGTCAATACCTCGTACGGAATGCTTTCTTCGGAACATCTCTATCTACCACCCTTAGCTGGTGATAACCGGACCTCAAATCTATCTTGAGGAAAACCTGTGCTCCCTAAAGCTGATCAAACAAGTCATCAATCCTTGACAAGGGATACCGATTATTGATGGTCACCTTTTTTATCTCTCTATAATCAATGCACAATCTCATTGTCCCATCTTTTTTCTTCACAAAAAGGACTGAAGCACCCCACGGTGAAACACTAGGCCTAATGAAGCCCTTCTCCAAAAGCTCCTAAATTTGAGCATGCAACTCTCTCAACTCCGTTGAGGCCATCTTGTACGTGGCCTTGGAGATAGGCCTCATATCAGGTGCCAAGTTTATGGTGAACTACACCTCTCTCACTGGTGGCAGTCCGGGAAGATCCTCAAAGAAAACATCAAGAAACTCACACACAACAGGAATGTCCTCTATCCTAATCTCCGTCCTCAAGTCGGCATCAATCACTGAAGCAAGGAACCCAACACAACCTCTCCTCAACAAATCACTGGCCTGAAGGGCAGAAATCAAACACACGGATGTCCTAGGTTTATCACCTATAATCTTAACAACAGATCCATCAGCCAGAGTGAACAAAACTCTCCTTAAGGCACAATCCAGATGGGCATGATGTCGCGCTAATAAATCCATGCCCAAGATGACATCAAAATCCCGCATGTTCAAACAAATCAAATCAACCGGCATCAAGACACCACACACATCCATCTCACAATCCCAACAAACTCTAGACAACTCTACTGAATTACCAACTGAAAGTGTCACACGCAAACATGAATCAAGAAGCTCTAAAGACACAGTCAAGGCATGCTGAAATCTAGGCAAGGCAAAAGAATGTGTACCACCGGAATCAAACAACACTCTAACAGGCACAGATGAGATGGAGAGTGTTCCTTGTATAACATCGGGTAAAGCATCAGCTTCCTCCTGTGTCAAGGTGTACACCCTCCTCGCTGCTACCCGTGATCCGGAGAAAGATGCAGGTGCCTTCCCCTTTGCGGCCATCTGCTGAACCATCTATGGTGGGGGCCTCTAGACTGTGGTCACTGAAGCTGCAGGCCAACCCTACCCCTGAAACTGAGTTGGTGGTCTGAACTGCCCCTAGAACCCTCTCTGTCCCGTGTGACTCTGCTGAGACCCAGAGAACTTACTCCCTCTATATCTGCATGACGCTGCTCGATGTCTAAGCTTCCCACAAGAGAAGCACACAATGAGTGTACCATCGAAACGTACCCCAGCAGAATGTCGTACTCCACACCGAAAGCATGGATGTCCCTGAGTCTGAGATGACCTAGACTGAAAGCTAGATTGGGATTGTTGACTGTAGGAGCCTCCCTTCTTTCATCCTCCCTTCTTACCCTCACTAGAGGAAGAAAAGGTCTCTCTCGGTCTCTTGGGGTTAAGACAGCTCGACAAGAACAATCCTTTCTCCACTCCTGTGGCTCTCTCCACCATGTCTGCCAATGAAACACAACGGATTCCACGGATCGTCACCTGTAGGTCAGGGTTCATACCTTGAAGTAATAAAAACATCTGATCCTCCTCCGTGGAAACCAACTCGGGAGCAAAACAAGCAAGCTCATGAAACCTCGCCTCATAGGCGGCCACCGATATCTCCCTCTCTCGTAGACTCAAAAGCTCCGTCTTCTTTTGTGCTCTCATCTGAGCGGAGTAGAACTTCTTCTCAAACTCTGCCAGAAAGACCTCCTATTTAAAATCATCAGGTTGGGATGCAAATCTCCTCCCTAACCTCAGCCACCAAAACTCCGCTGCATCCCGTAGCTGATTGGTTGCCCAGGACACTCGATGTTCCAAAGGGCAGCCTATCCTCTTTAGAACCTGCTCTAAGCCCATCAACCAATTACTGGAATCCATGGGATCAATGGAGCCAGCAAATGTCATGGGTTTGGCCCTCAAGAATCGATCAAACAGCCTCCCCTAGAACTCCTCGTCGGCATGGGCTGCTACTATCGGTGCAGGGGCAAGTGGTGCTTTCCTCGGAACATGAGCAGGAATGGGATTGACCCTCCATGGACGTCTAACCTCAGGCTCCTCAGTCTCATCATCCTCCTCCTCCCGATCCTCATCATCTCGAGCATACGCGACCTCTCTAGAATATGCGTCGGCTCGTCGAGCTCTAAACTGCCGGATCAGGTCTCACTACTCATCAGACAACCTCGATCCCTGTGCTCTCACTGCATTAGCCGCAGCAGGAGTCGCGAGTACTACACTGGTCCCAGCAGTAACTAGCTTGCCCCTATCTTTAGCAAGTGGGGGTCTACCGGCCCTTCGACGTGGAGTCACCTCCAAAGGTGTCGTCGACTCCCCCTCACCCGTCTGGGTGTTCACCATTCTGAAACGATACCGCATAAGTAGAAAATAGCACATAAGTGCATAGAAAACGAGTATTGAAAGAAAAATAAAAAAAAATACTTGTTAGATGCCGGGAGACGGTGCCTCATTCTAAGAAAGTATGAAATTAAATATCTAGAGTTCACACTCAAAACAATTCGAAATAGAGTCAAATCGGTAAAAACCAACCCGCTCTGATACCAAAAATGTAACACCCGAAATCGGGTGCTACCGGCAATAACCCGTGGGTTGAACTAGGAGTCATTGAAGCCAATGGTAAAGACAAACAAGCAAGACAAAATCCATCAAATAACTGAATATGCATCAAGTCCGACAAGTCCCACTGCGGGGTTCAAAACCATCTAAAAACACATCTGGTCCAAAAGTAAAATAGAGTGTATCTACGACATGTCATGCAGCGGAAGGGAAAACATATAAAATCCTAAGAGGCATCCACCGCTCCCCGCTGCATCCATCTATAAATCAGGGGTTAAAATCCGTGAGGCATCACTAGCCGGTGAGATAAAATACGGTCACAATAGTAATTGAATAAAACATGTAGTGCGAATGCAACATTCAAATCATGCATTAGTGGTGTCCATAAATAATCAAACCAAAACCAAGGACCACGACAATAATGGATATAATAATAGGCCATACACAAAAGTCTCACATCAATCCAAGGTACACCAGTAACACCTACATAATGTACATCCCGTTATGGCACCACAGCAGACATCTAACATCATGAGGTTCTACCCTAGTTCCCTCATCGCGAATGGAAGAACTTCTGGGTGTAGTGACACCCGAAGGTGGCCTTGGTTTCCAATCAGGGAAGAACTCCAAGGACTAGAAATCCAGATCCATATCTCATGTCCAAAATAGGGCATTCAAGCCGCATAATAGGGCATATAAGCCACCACGATAAAATGGTGGAAATCAATGCTTCAATATAAATGGTTTCCAATCATAAACCATGCATTTACGGTACTAATCTACTGTATTTAAAACACGAAAAACGATGATGAAACTTGAAATTCAAATACCATTAGTTCGTAAATCAACTCACCTGAGCCAAACACAACCAATTAACACCAAGATGTCCCTAGCCGGTCACCAATCGATCCACTGGGTCACAAACGGTCCCTGATACACAAAAATGGAAAAAGTCTCAAAATTCACAAACTTGGTGAACCAACAATCAACCATCCTAATCAAGTCATGAACACCTCAAACTTTGCCTCAAAGACCCTCCAATGCGGGCCTAGGATCATCTTCATCTCATTTTAAATCAATCTCAAATGGAATGGAAAACCATGGATCAAACAGCCAAGGATCCGGTCGGCCGGATCCCCAAAGCCGGTCAATCGGTTCCATAAAACAAAGAGCATGCTCAGAAGCCGGCCGACCGGATTTCAAAATCGGTCGACCGGTTTCAGTGTCTGCAGAATCCTCAGGAAAACCACCAGCCCGACTCCTTAACCAAAATCAACCAAACTCAAAACTAAAGCCTCAAACAAGTCCAAAAACATTAAACAAGGCATACCATGCCACAACACAACTTTAAAACAACCTAATTCGTCAAATCATCAACAAGAAAAATCATTCAAGCATGGAATCAATGAAATCATGAAAACTTACCAAGTGATCACCTCAAGGGCTCTAAGAAAAAGAGATCACAACTCTCCTAAGGCTACCACAAGTGATCACTAACCAAGAATGAGCAAAACCCGATCAAGAACTTAATGGATTGGGTGAATTTCTCAACAACTTCCTCAAACCCTCTTTCTCTTCTTCTTCCCCTCTTCTCTACAACCTCACGTGGGAAAGGGAAAATAGGGCTGAGATTGGCCTTTAACAAATTAAAGGAAATAACCATAAAAAGTCACAACTTCCCCCACACACTCAACCTCAATTTGAAACTCATCCACATTCACTAAAACTCCACCAACTACGAACTACTTAGCTAACAACCATCAAGCATAAATCACACGAGACAAACTAATCCGGCAAGTCACAAACTCATGACCAAAAATCATAAAATCTCGAGACGATCAAAACGAACATAAATTCGATATGTCAAAAACTGTCTTATCACAAACCGATTAATCAGGAAAAATCCACGTAGTCGGCATATGTTAATATACTGTTTATTTCTTAAGTCTCATCGTACCGGTTGTGCCGGTATCAACAAATCGATTGTACAGAATGCAAATAAAAAAGTATCCAAATGGCTGTATAAAACCCGAGAACATTATTCATGAGGTTACTATTCATCGAAAAACTGAAAATCTCAGAAACGAAATATTAATCATAAATAAGCATAAAACGATATAAAATTGAATATAAAAACACGGGGTATAACACTAGTCAATGCTTTTCATTAAAGCTTACTGAGGTAATAAAGAAAATACTATCATGAGATAATTGCTTGGGCTAGGAGAGGTCTTTTAAGAAAAAGCTAATCATCTTTTCTATCTCAAGCCAATAGGCAAGGGATTTTCAAGATCCGGTTGAAAGTATGGAAAACCTTTCCTTCTCAGTTGGAGAATAAATTCGCGTTGAGTTTTTCCTTCTCATAAGGGTCGGTTCTTTTGACTTAAGAATGTAACTGGATAGATTTAAAACCAAATGTAACGTGTGTGTGTCTGTGTGTGTGTAGATCCATCTCAATCAGATTTAATCACATTAGACATATCCTTGCTAACCTTATTTGACCGTGTTCACTTGACATCTCATGTTCTTCTCAATGACTTCCCTTGCTTTACCCTTCTCCTTGTTCATGGACATTTCACTTGGTTCCCTTCATCATTTCTTGTGTATGATATTCCACTTAATCAACTTGTCTAGGAGGTTATATTCAACTCGCTTCCTGTCACACTAAATAATCCTTGCATGCTCACTAATTATACAATCACTTATTTGCTAATCATCAAATCATTAATCGTGGGTTAAAATGTTAGCCTTTATATGAAGTAACCCATTTTGATACCAATTGATTGACTTATTAGTGTAATAAACAATATGAATTAACTCAAGAGGGGGGGGGGGGAGTGAATTGAGTTCTGTAAATTCTTTAAAATTTTTCTTGCTGGTAAGGACCTGGTGCTAGTGACGTTCCTTCACTTGAACAAAATTGATTTTAAGTTGTTAGTGAGAATATAAAATCACACAAAGTAATTTTTATGTGGAAACTTCTTGGGCTTAATAAGAGGAAAAAACCACGACCTACCTCTCTATAGGCTTTAACTCAACTTCACTAATGTTGAGCTAAAAAGGTTAGACTACACACGTAACCCTAGCCTACTCTCACCTAGGTTCAACCCAAACCTAAGTCCCTCAACAAACAACCTCGTTTGTTGCTCTCCATTAACCTGACTTTAGATTAAAGCTAACTCAAAAGCTATATATAGACTCAACCCAAGTCTACATTGTAAACAAATAACCCCATTTGTCATAACCTTTCAACCTACCTCTACATTGAAGCTAAATCACAATATAATCTCAATACATGATATTACTTCTATGTTGCTTCCTAATAAGTTGAATGAGGTACATGTAAAACCATAATAATTGCAAGACGATGAAGCTCTGTTGTACAGTAGGAACAAGCGATGGAACATGCTCTTCAATTGATCCTTCTTTAGACTTCAATTCGTGAACTGAGAGACCTGAATTTTTGTGGATAAACTTTTCTTGATTTCTTCAATGCTCTTAATGTCACACCCCCTCCCGGGTGCGACCGGCACGTGACCCATGGGATCACCCACATTCCACGCAAGCCTAGAATGCCAGACCCAATCCACAGGGGAAACACTAATCATGCATCACAAACATCAGAGCAAACACTAATCATGCGGAAGAAAATGTCTAGACCCACTAAGGGAAATCATCAAGTCCAAATCCATATCGGGGAAACATGTTAAGACCCTCAAAAGGGTAAATGGTGATTAAAACCCAAATGGGGAAGCACATCACAAGTCTATGATCTAAGTCTTCAAACAGTCCAAAAATACTAATGTTCCAACTGTCTCAACAATGCACTATAGACGTACAACCAAAAATGATGCACATGATTAAAAAATGAAGCCTAAGAGGTGTGCCCCGTCTCGCCGGTTATCCTCGTAGCTCACTATCTGCTCACATGCGCCAAATTGTTCAATCGGGGGATTTACACGGGTTAGTAGACAGTCAAGTGACATAATAAAATAGGAACAATGAGGCTAAAACTGGCTAAGTGTGATTAATGATCTAAATCAAACATATATCACATGGCCGACCACCTTAATCCACGGCGCGAAGGTGGCCGAGTAAAATAGGAGGGCATCACTAATCACACGGGTAAGCAATACGGATAGTATGATAGAATGATCATGCGGCTAACAAAGTCCATGAGTAAGAAACATGCAGTACGAGTACAAATATGGATCACATACAATATAGCCATACAGGTGTTTCATTCTCACGAACAAGGGTACCCATCGATACTAGGAATAAGCATCTCCCGGTTATGGCGACAGGGTAGGACACACTCCTAGTAGAGCCGTCCTGGACAACTGTCGCGCAACAGAGTCCTACGGACGTTGCGTCGCCGGGGCACCCTAGTGGGTATGTTCCCTTAACGGCCAGAGTCGCTCCCTGCACTTCAGATCCACTCGCTACAATGGCATAGAGGCCACCACCCTCAAGGCCTAGGAAAACAGTCAATACATACATTATGCTTATGGAAATGGGTAAACAATAACAGAAAGTCCACATATGAAATGAGATATCAAGACCAGGCCGTAGCCGAAATAGAGAGATAGCAAGACCATGATCCGTAAATTATGGAAAGGAAACATTCATGTAGACTATTCAACATCAACAAGGATACCGTGTATGCCAACGGTATTGGTACTAGGGGACAATCATATCACATAAATGGTTTAAGGCTGTGTACATCCCCACACCTGAGTCCTCGGGAAAATGCTAAGTCTAGCTCACGCGCTCACCGATAACCGGAACCTCGTCGGAGCCTAAATCACAAGTCAAACGAGAAAACATCTCACAATTGTGACCACAATCTATGCATGAATCCCTAAAAGCGTGTCTAGCAATCTAGGAAAAAAGACTCGCACGATAGAATGGAAAGAAATCATCGACAGGCCAAAATGATCGGCGGATGTCGCGAAGGACCTCCTTGATGACGTCCGCAGTGACGTCCACCGTTCAAAACCGAAATTTTTGAAAACATCAGAGGCAGTCGTGGACGTCCTCGGGGACTCCACGGCTGCAGAAACTCAAATCTGTAGAAAATCCCAAACCCGAAACTTGCCAAAACTCACCCAAATCACAAACCACGAATCCATAACACTCCCAAGTGATTCTAGGATCTGTGGGACATCAAATGGAGATTAAAACACAAGCTAAACATGTCCAAAACATGACTAAACTGATGGTGAACCCAAAAAACCGAAAATCACACAAAACACCCAAATCACCACAAAACCATGATTCCACTTCAATCCACATGATTCAAGACATCAATGACACCCCAATGACATGCTCAAATATCCACAACTCAAGCTCAAGCAAGGATTCATGCCCAACCAAACTCATGGAGATAAAAATCTCACCTTTGGGATTGGAGTGCCAAATCCCTAACTTTAAATGGGTCTTGATGCTATTGATGTGGTAAGTCTTTTCCAAGGCTCCTTGCTCCTAGATCCGGCCTTAAAATGGATGAAAATGGTGAAGGAAGTGATGGGATGAAGAATTGAAAATGAAGAGAGTGTGGGGGAGAGGAGTGGTTGATCAGTCATGGAGGAACAGGAAAATATGGGTTGGTCAAAGGGGGTTCCCTAAGGTTAGGGGGTCTTAATTTCCTTGTGGGCCAATGGGGACAACCACATACCCAATCAATGTGGGCCAAAACAAATGGGAAAGGAGGGGGAGTGGTTGTCCAATGGGTTAGGGATCTCAAATTTCCATATAGGCAACATGGCTTAATTACTTATCTAATGAAATGGACCAAAGTCTATTCAAGGCCAAATGGCTCCAAGGGTCTTGGACTCATGTCCACACAACAAATCAACTCCTCTGATCAATGGGTCAAGCATGGTTCTTGAAGAAAAAAAAATGAACCAGGTTTTAAAAATACGGGTTGTGACATCATTCTCCCCTTAATGGAATTTCCTCCTCGAAATTCAAACTAGCTCATCTCAATGTCAAAACAAGAATGGAGGGAAGGTCATGGAAAAGGGCAAGGAGGTGATCTCAAAACAGGTGTGGGAACTTCTCCCGTATCTCATCCTCTCGCTCCCAGTTGGCTTGATCAACAACTTGGTTCTGCCACAAAAGCTTGACCAAAGGAACCATCTTGTTGCGGAGCACCTTATCCTTGCGATCTAAGATCTCCACTAGTTGCTCTTCATATGTCAAATCCTCCCTCACATGCAACGACTCAAAGTCAATCACGTGATTCAGGCTATGAACATATTTCCTTAGCATGGATATATGAAAGACTTTGTGAACTCCCTCCAAGCTAGGCGGTAAAGCCAACCGATATGAGGCTGCTCCAACTCTCTCAAGCACCACAAATGGTATAATGAAACGGGGATTGAGCTTCCCCTTCCGGCCAAAACTGATCGTGCCTCTCCATCGAGACACCTTCAGCATCACCTTGTCACCAATCTCAAACTTAAGCTCTCGGCGCCGGTTGCCGACGTAGCTCCTTTGGCGACTCTGTGCAGTCAACAACCCCTCTCGGATCAATGCAATCTTCTGACTCACGTCCTCAACCAAATCTGGTCCAACCAACCGTCGCTCACCAAACTCATTCCAACAACTAAGAGATCTACATCTCCTACCGTATAATGCCTCATACGGAGCCATATCAATGCTCGACTGATGGATGTTGTTGTACGAAAACTCCATCAGAGGTAACTGTTATAGCCTGAAAATGAGCCAAGCGATACCACCTAAGGCTTGAGAACCGCTTTCGGTTGCCGAAGCAGGGAAAACCAGTTCAACAAGGTAAGCCGACGCTGAATCGGCTTCGAGTTTGATGAGATCGACTCTTTGACTTGGAAAGACTAGCAAACCACGTCAGAGGAAAGCCCGAGGTTTTAAGCCCGGGACGACCGCTCTAATGCTTATGTCAGTTAGGGAAAGCAAGACGCAGAATCAAGCTTATGGCTGAAAAAGATGTTAAAATCGGAAGAAATCACATACCTGGAGGGGTTGGGGGGGTCTCATATATATAGGCAAGGAGAAAATGGAGGAGGGGGAATTATCGGATTACAGATATGCCCCTCCAAAGTGATCGGCCGAGCTGTGCAGCCGAGCTATGCACCCGGGCTGTGCACCGGGCTGTGCACTCTTGAACAGCTTGGCTGGTCGAGGAAGGAACAAAGTTGGCCCGGGCAGATCACCCGGGCTGATCACCCGGGCTGATCACCCGAGCAGATCACTCCTTGCTGTCAATAGGAGCCATGAATATGGCTATGGTACTCAGCCGAAATTATCACCAGGGTTAATCACCCTTGCCAGAACAGGGTCGTTCGTCGTTGAACCGATACCCCCACGAACCCGATAGTCTCCCGTGTCCTTTTGTCCACGTGTCAAGGGGATTTTTTCCCGTATATCATCCTCCTTGGCTGTGTGTAGGACATGCTCCAATCCTTGTCTGAAGGAATAAGTCTTCCTTCCCCCTACCTTGCTTGCCTCCTTTGTCCATAGTAAGGTTTAGGGTTAAACCGATTTTTGGACTTAGGCTTATGCTTATGGACTGGTTTGGGGTTAGCCCTAGGCTTGCTGTTAACCTTTGGTTGGGCAGATGCCTTAGGACCAGGAGCAATCTTGTTACGTCCCGCACTTTTATATCCATTTTAATGTTGATTTACGCTTATTTATATCATTTGTATCATTTTGGAGATTTTCAATTTTTCGGTGAATAGTACTTTCGTGAAGAGTGTTTACGGTTTTATGTAGCCATTTTGCTACTTTTTGCATCGCATGTCATACGACCATTTTGAACATACCGACATGACCGTGATGACGAGACGAGTCTTTTGAGTACCATATTGACGTGGTTGGGT
>JAOWBR010181671.1:0-10671 GCA_028571145.1 Dionaea muscipula | reverse complement strand
AACCACCACAAAAACCTCACACCCGCCTCACACCACCACCGGCCGCCTGCCCCGCCACCAACGACCACCACTACCATTTACTACCACCCTCACACACCTCCACAACCACCTTAAGCCGTCAAAACCGCCGCCAACCACCGCCAAAACCACTTTACCCGAGTCAAAATAGAAAATCTAACCAAAAAATCGAAACTCTAACCCCAAATCGAATCAAAATCACGAATCACGACATGAAATCAATAAATTGGAACTTACCTACCTCGAATCAATCTTCAATCGTCGGTCTTCTTCCCTGAAATCGTTCGGTCTTCTTCGCTAGCAATCTCCTCCTCGATCGAGCTCTGTTTTTTTAAGAAAAATGAGTGGCACGGCTATATACGGCCGTGTCATTTTTTTGCCCTTAAAGACGAGAAACGGCAGTAATTGACCGTTTCTTTATAATATACACAACCGTATATTGTTATTAGGGATAAAATTGACATAAAAAAAATAAAGACGCGCACACCCAGCGTGGGGTGGGGTATGTGCGAAAGAAATCGGCTTTTTTTAATACATGGATAACTTTGGATAACCAGCATGGAAAAAATCTCTCCTCCCTCAGGATCGTCACCCACTTTGCTCCATCAGTCGGTGCTTGGGCGCATTTCTCCCCCCCTTCCACCATTTTCGCCCCCTCCCCCCACCAAGCAGCAAAAACAGGATTAAAATGGAGATTCCAAGGGACCAAGTTGCTGCCCTTATCGATCATGGCCTCTACACCTCCGCTCAACTCCTTGTACATCCTCCCCTACCTAATCACACACACTCTCTACTCCTTCGTTGCGTTTCCTTTCCAGCTCAATCAGCAAGTCCAATTTAGGGTTTTTCGTTGTTTTGGGTTTAACCCACTTTGACCTGCTGTACTCACTTCCACTTTCATGGTGAGGAAGAAAAAAAGATCTAATTTTTTTTGCATATTGAATTTGATTGAGCAGGGTTATTTCCTTGTATCGTCCTCATCTATGTCTGCTGAAACCTGCCCTAGTTTGAAGGCCGAGAACCTGGTATTTCTTCATCTCAAGTCAAGTAGTTAGTGTGGTGGAATTTTGTGGGCACTTGGGTGTCAGATGTGAATAGGTTTTGTTCCGTTTGTTTCAGGTGCTTATGGATCTGTTCTTTTTATTTGTCTAGGTCTTCCTCGGCGATGCATTGTTTCGGGAAAGGGAGTACCGCCGAGCTATTGTAAGCCACCAATGCTAGCTGCATTGCTTTGGGTTTTTTTCTTCTTTGTTGTTTGGTTGCTTTTCCCTCACGAATTGCTGTGGGTTGGAACATGGATCAACTGCTTGGTTAATTAGTTCTTGGCTCCTTATGGTTATCAAGTTCTGGGCTTTCCTGTTCCCTTATACATTTCGCGAAGTTCCTATCTGGGACCTGTCGCAGACTGGAATTTCTTCTGGTGTTGAACATTTTATTTGGTGGATCCGGCCCAGGAAAGTGCACTTCTGTTGGATATTACCATTGTTTAGTATGATTTTTTCAGTCGCTGCTTGTGTTAAGGTTCATTGTCTTGCTAAAGGATCATGTTGACGTATGAAGTATCAGATGGCCGATCGAGATATCATACATTAGATGAGAGAGCATGAGTTGCAGTTCATGAGATGAAGAATTTGGGAGCCTACAATTC
Source organism: Dionaea muscipula (assembly GCA_028571145.1). NCBI lineage: Eukaryota > Viridiplantae > Streptophyta > Magnoliopsida > Caryophyllales > Droseraceae > Dionaea > Dionaea muscipula. The sequence continues at coordinate 9,005 of JAOWBR010181671.1, read as the reverse complement.
GAATTTAGGTTGATGCATCACCTTTTGATTTTTTTTGCTGAGTTGGTTCAGGCTAGGGATATGACATTTATAGGTCATTATGTCTAACCTTTTGATGGTGAAGAAAAGAGTTATGGATAACATTAATTGTTGATAATATTATGTTGATCTACAACAGTGTTTGTTGGTAGATGAGCGTACAGATTGATTGCTTGCTTCATTTACTTCTATTTTCTTTCTGCATTTATTATTCATAGAAAATACTTATAGGTGGATCAATGTCTTCATACAAGCAGGATGGTGTGGTTGCCACTTCTTATTTCTGTAAAGTTGATTTACTGCAGCATGTTTGTAGTTTTATTTTATGTTGCATAATCTTACCGTCATCAGAATGACCCAAATGATCATTGCAGCTTGATATGTTTCTTGCATTGGTGGGTATATGCTGATGAATATGTTTCAGTAGAATGATGATGAGAATGTCCATGTTCTTATGAGAAATTAGTGTTGCAGCACATGTACAAACAAGCATTGCAACTATACAAGATTAGTCCAAAGCAAAACACTCCAACACTTCGAAGTTCGTTATCTGCGTCAAACAGGTCTCCTTCTCCTAGTTCTGTCAATGGTTCAGTTATTAACGAAAATGAGGTAGAGAGTTACTCTTTTGCCCTTTTTCTTAAGGTTTACATGCATGTGAATATTACCTCTCTTTTGTTTGGCTTATGTCACGTGAGAAGATATTATAGTTAGATGAGGTTCTTGTTACATTTGCAACAGGTGAAATTCAAAGTTGCATCTTGTCACTGTCAACTAAGTGAGAGCAAAGCTGCCCTTATTGAGGTTCATTCTTAATTGTTACCTTTTGCTGATTTCTTGTTGAATGATTTCAGGAGCTACATGTGTATTTTGGTAGAATACATAATAAGTTAGATGATAATATCCGCAAACAGAAAAAAGAGAATGAACCAAAGAAGCTATACAGAGCTTCTTTCTCATTAGTAGTCCTTGCTTTGCTCTTTTCAGCCTTGCTGGGTGAGGAAATCTAGGATATCTTTTGTTACTATGAACCAGGGGCGAAGCCAGGATACCGAGTCCAGTTTAACAATTTTTGACAAAATAACTCTATTTTCAAAAATTATAAATTAACTCCTGCAAAATCAATGATAAATGGCAAACTATTTTAACAAAATTTCTCGTTTTCCTACAAATCGAAGGCCAAAACTCTAAAGAAAGCAAGTCTAAAGCACTTGTGGTTAGATTAGCATATGAAATTATGAATGCAAATCCTCAGTTTTGGAAGAAGAATTACAGAAACGAACAGATGAATTTTCTCTCTGAAACAAACAGATGAATTATCTCTCTGAAACGACAAGCTTTTATTTGATGTTTTTTATTTTATTTTGCCCTGGTTCTTGACATTTTTTTGTCCAAAGATTTCATTTTCTAATTGTTGTAGATGTGGTAAACAGTAAGCAATATGGAGAGACTATTGGAATTTGGGGCGGGTTTCAATTGCCCACCCTCATTCCTATGTGGCTCTACACGTGCTATGAACTGATTCTTTGTCATGCTACTTTGCAAATTGCCATTCTATTTATGTGTGACGATGCCTAACTGCCATTTTTTGAACCCAAGATTTCTTTTTCCACCATGGGCAATTGTTGTAGGTTGAGGTAGACAATAAGTAATATGGAGAGGTCATTGGAACTTGACGGGGGTTCAATTGCCCACCCTCATCCCTATGCGGCTAGATATGAACTGATTCTTTATCATGCTACTTCAGAAAAAAATACCAATCTAGTTATGCGTGATGATGCCCAACTGCAGTTTGTTTTATGACGATGCCGTTTTTTCTTCTTTATGAGTTTGATGCCCGACGATGTCCACTGGCCTAATGCTGTTTTCTTACCACTTAACAATTGATAGTTTGTCTGCGTAGTTCTTAAATATTTTGCTTCAACTTGGTTGTACACTGGGCAGTGTGTATGACTTTGTCTTTGCTTTGAACTTCATCATTTGACCTGAGTTTTGTAAATGTTCTCACTTGTCTATATGGTGTCATGACCATATCCAAATTTATTAGTTGGTATAGTAAAAATTAAAATGGTGGCACTAAGAATCATAACAGCAACTCTTTCTCCGGTTTTGCCCCATAGATGGAGGGAATCCCATACAAGGCGAGATCTCTTCCAATGCATCTGATGATGGGGAAGTTGTATCGTAGTTCCCAGCATAATCGCGCAGCTGTTGCTTGTTACAAAGAGTGCTTGAGGTTTGTGCAGTTGGAAATCCAGGTTTTCATCAAATATCGACCTCAAGATTTCATAAGTGAGAAAGTTTCAGGTTCTATTGCCAAGATTTTTGTAGTTTCTTTTTAATTTGTATAGACTGGATCTGTGGAAGCTTGATGTCATCTAACTTCTAGTGATATTGGGATTCCATACTCTGCAACTTGCTCTATTATATCAATCAGTTCCAACTTGCTCTATTTTATCAATCAGTTCCTTGCTTTGATTCATTAATTAAGTCATGTTTTAATATCTCTTGGGATATTGAGATTCTTATGCTCTCGCTTTACAAAACTAATCAGTTTCTGTTGGGTAGGTTTTTTGGACTCCCTGATCCTTCACTCACTGCTGGATCAATCTCTACCTTATAATGAAGGAGAAATCACTTTTGTGCCAATAGTGTGTGTGTTTTCTTTTGCTTTTGGATTTTTTTGGGGGGTGGGGGTTCATTTATTACTCACAATTGTTGCCAAAACCAACAAAAAGGTTTCAAAGTGAGTTGTCTGATTCGACTTTGAGCTCCTGAGAGCCAAGTCTGTCTTTTTAATAATGTTCTAGGGATCTTAACCAGATCATTCCTTATGCAAGGATGGGTATTATGCTTTCTTTTATTTTAAAAATCATGCCTAAGGTATAAACTGCTTTGTGTGTTTTTTGGACAGGCATTGTCCCTATGTCCTTGAGGCGATAACAGCTTTGGCTGATCTAGGAGTTTCTTCCAAAGATATTATTTCGTTGTTTCCTCAGGTCTATCCTTGAAATAATTCTCACTCATATCTGATGATTATATTCATTTGTTTCCGTATTTTCATTGCCTTTTCTTTTTCCACGGTTGATCTCTACTCCATTCATCTCCATGTGAATGAAATGAAGCTGTGATTTTGAGGATGATAGTCAAGTTGGAGTAGACTGACGATTGTTGATGATTGTTACTTGCTGACTTTAAGTACAATAAACTTGATGATAGTGAGGTTGGCTTATTCATTCTTGCTGAAGCTTGAAATTGTTTTCCATGTGGGTCTTCTGAAACCTGATTATGTTTAATTGTGGACACATTTTCCCCTGAAATGTATGCTCTTGCACAAAAATACAGCACGATATGGTGGGGCAAAGTTTGGCCGTGTAACTCCTTTACTTGAATATGTTCTCATGATAAGTTTCTTCTTCATACTTTTGTTTGTGTACTTTATGAGGTCATGAATGGGAAACTTCAATGTATTTTCAAGATGAAGTTGCTGACTTCTATTGTTACATTTTCTTTCTCTCAATAGTGAAGTCTATCCTGATACTTCGGTATTTCCTAAATCATTTGTCAGACACCAAACAGGAGTGGAAGGCCTCTATATGATCAGTCTGATTCGAGTCGTTGGCTGCAGGTACTAAAAGGTTCTATCTCACAATATTTTTTTTTGCTAGTTTTGTTGAAAATGACTGCAATTTCCGCTTACACACCAAAATGTTTCTAAGCTTAGGGTGGAAGGCCAGCCATGTGATTTCATATCTTAATGTTCCCGTTTGTGTGAATGACTTTTGGGCTTCAAGCATGAATTAAGCAATAGACCCTCCTCTCACCATGTGCTGAATATATGAGGATAGGAGTATCTGAACTTGTGAGTGTTGGGTCATAGCTTGTGCCTATTGTCTTACCATGACCAACTCTACTAAAACTCTTTGGAAAGTCCAAGGTGGTGGTAGAAACCCAAGTGTTGATTTTATATCTTGACGCTCAGCTTGCCGTGATTTGCAATTCTAATGCATTTTGACGAATATATAATTATCATGCTTCAGAAAACACATAATAATTGAAGAATTTCATCAAGGTTGATTTATCACCAGTTCATAGTTTCCCTTAAGATTCACAGCATAATGGTATTGTTTCCTTTACTTGTAATTCAGTATCTTTAATTAGTTAAGGCTCCATTTTTGGGAAGTTGACACTAATTGTCAGGTCTGACAAATTTCATCTTGTTACTCAATGCTATTTTCAGTGGGTTTATTTTGTGAATTCGCTACAATTATCATATGCTCTCAGTTTTGTGCTATCAAGTTAGCCAACTCCTAGGTTTTCCTGTTTGTTTCTTGTCACTTCCTGTTTATCCATCAACATATTGCTATTTCGACTTGACATCTCCTTCGGGATATTGGGACAATGAGAACTGCATTGTCCTATCTGAGGATCTTATGGGTAATGGGCAGTATGATAGAAAAAATGCTTTAAATAATGATCACATCCATTACAAAAATGGAAGTTGCGTATTTTCGTCTCCCTATTTGAATGGCAAAAATAAAAGCATGATTTATGAGGAGTAGAATACAAAACAATATACAAAGAATTCTGAGCTTGTAAGAAATGGCACAATATAGAAGAAGACGCGGAATTCTCCTTCGCTAAATTTTGAAGTGATGCTCCACAATCCTTGCTACATGTAAGCCTTCTCCCTGTCAAACAAATCATTTCCACCCTCAAATATTTCAGAGTACAGATTAACATGCATCCTCAGGCTTTGTTTTCCCAATACCTCCAAGATTATGATTAACACACAAAGACTACCAATGATTGAATCAATTTTCATCCATGGACAGTTGCGCACAGCTGAGTATGGAAGATGAGATCAACAATGAATCTCTGTTGGAAAGATTATGTTATTAACGTAGGCACTAGGAAAGAGGAGAACATTGACACTTGGTGTGGGGCAATATGCTTTAACTTTCTGGGTTGCTCCAGGCTGAGTTGATTTACTTGAGGATTCTCAGTGTTGAACCATATAGTAGGAATCAAGTGTATATTTGGATAAGTTTATGATGCTTGAGCCTTTACCTGATCGAAGTATGTTGATATGGCACTTTTAGCCTTGTGGGTAGTGTATGCATTTATCATTTTGGTCAGCGTACCATAAGGAGAAATTGTTTCTGCTTCTTATTTACTCTTTTTGTCCATGCATTGAATATGTTTTCCCTTTCATGCAGTGTTATGTCGAGGCCCAGTGTTGTATTGCATCCAATTATTACAAAGGTCAGACAATTAGTTTTTGCAGTGTTGAACATTTGGTTTTTCTTTATTTTCATACTTGTGATGGGGCGGCTAGTGGAGTTTTTACTACCTGAGGAGGGAGAGGGTGCTGGAATATCCTAGAAAAGGTGAAAAAGTAAAGATAATAACATAACTTTTGCTTTAAATTCTATCAGAAAAGCATAATTCTTGAAGGGATTGTCCATAGAGCCTTTGAGTTGTCAGCTTGCACAAAAAAAATTATGTAAGCTTGCATTGGGAAAATATTGACTTTAAATGATGTTGAATAACCAACTCTCCCAAATGTTTAATGTCTGGGAGAGTAATCTTGGAGGAGAAGACCGTCGAGCGGTTTTACCTCTATAAAAGCATGTAAATGCTTTTTGAGTTTAAAGCATGGATCATGTGCATGCCTATCTTTACCATGCGCCGAATAATTACAGTCAAGGAGGTTTCAAGTTTTAACTTTAGAGCATCACCAACAGGGATGAAAATTTAGAGATTTTAGAGTGTGAATAGTGAGAATATTGTGTAATAATTTTTAGAGTGCGAATGAAAATTTAGAATGTGAATGGAAAATTAGAGGGTGGATTGTGAGTATATTGTGAGTGAATCGTGTAATAATTTTTACAGAGTCAGTATAGTACACTATAAATATAGAGTTTCAAATGGAGCTTTTGAAGTTGGGACAAAATTGAGCGGGTGGATGAAATTTAGAGTGTAAATAACGAGGGGGATTTTTACACTGTTGGTAATGCTCTCAGATTACTTGTTTGTAGAGCCTCTTATATGATATAGAGGACAACTATGGCCAGTCCTTAAGCTTTTTTGGAGAAGACGACACAATCATATATTCATCATATATTCTTTGTCGATTACTTTGCACACACCTCCTGAGTGTGCGTAGATTTTTTTATGATTTTTGAGTAATACGGTAGTATACTACCGTTTTTGTTTTCATAAAACAATAGTATACTACCGTTTGTGTTTAGATAAAATGGTAATATACTACCGTTTTTTTTTGGATGATACAGTAATATACTACCATTTTATCAAAAAACAAAAAAGGTAAAATCTACGCGTGTGCGAAGCGGGCCTCTATTCTTTTAGCCAGAGAACTTTCATGTACCTTGTGAATAAAAGCATGTAATTCTTCCAATTATAAATCATGATGTCGTCATGATAGACCACAATGAACTTATCCACCTACTCACGGTATACCTGGTTCATCAGAGTAGAGAATGTCGCGAGAGCATTCGTCAAATCAAACGTCATAATTAGCCATTCAAAGGTTCCATATATGGTAACACATGTAGTCTTTCCTTTAGCAATCCGCACTTGATGATAGCTCGATCTCAAGTCTAACTTTGTGAAGTATCGAGCTCCGTTATGCTCATTAAATAAATATGCAATTAATGGTGTTGGATAATGATTCCTTACAGTCACGTTGTTGAGAGCACGATAATGAGTGCACAATCTGAGAGTACCGTCTTGCTTCTACTAAAAAAATACTAGAGCTCCATAAGGTGCCTTTGATGGACGGATGAATCATGCCTTAATTAGTCCATTCAACTGCATCCTCAACTTGACTAACTTTGGCGAAGCCATTATATACGTTCCTTATGGATCCACTTCTCTTTATGACGAAAGACATTTTGGCAAGTATTTGGGCATCACCTCAGCAAAGTTTATCAAAATTTTCGTCACTTCCACTAGCAAAGGAATAAGCTCGGTCTCTTCCTTCACAGAGAGAGTAGCAAGGAAGGTGGGTTATCCACGCTTTAGCCATTTTTCAACTCTAAGCCTTTAGTTCTCGCAACAACTCTAATTATCCATAATGAAAATGGAATTCAGATGCAGCACAGGAACAACCTTGTTAGTTCTAAGGAAGCCTATGCTCAAAACAAGCTTGAAGTCATCCATTGGAAGAGCAGTGAATCTGAGACTTCTTTCCCAACCATCCAGCTTCACGGGGACACCTTTCGAAATACCTAAGGTGGGTTTTGCATAAGAATTGATTACTTTTGTATTGTCTTCATCCTTAATCAACTTTAGGCCTAATCGCTTAACCTTAGTCGCGAAAAAGTTATGGGTGGCTCCTGTGTCGATTATGGTCCGGGTCTCTGTCGTTCACCTTAACAACAACATACATTAAGTCTGTTGGCTGCTATACTGATCTTATTTGCTCTCCATGACATACATCAAATGCATCGCCCCCATTTGAGGTCGATTCACTTCGCGGTTGCATGATCAGAATCACCGTCCCAATCACAAGATTGCTATTGTAAGGCTCTCACATAACCCTATTTAGCCACTTTGTGCGATCCGTTGCACAAAGTGGGGTGTTCTCTCCCCCACTGATATCGGTTTACTCGTTGAAGAGTAAGACTTCGAAGCACTTGTGGAACCCCCTTGTGGAACATTTTCCTTGGAGTTTACACTTCACAGTGCCAACCCTTCCATGAAGCTGAAGATATGTCCTTGATATCCAACATACAAGTAGAGAAGACCTTCACATAATCTCTTCTGATGGAGCTTGTGTTTTTATGATAAAATTGAGCAACTAATTCCCTTCGGAAGTCTGCCTAAGTAGCGATGTTCACTTGCGCTTATTCCATCACAGTTTAGTGTCACCACTAACATACATTGAGGTAATCATAACTTTCGTGCCTTCATCACCCACTCTACCAACACGGAAGTGCTCTTCCATATCGAAGAGGAAATTTCGGTATTGTTCTCAGTCACCTCATCATTTTGCCCACAGTATTGCAATCGTTTCTTGAACATCCTCTCTCAGGTCGTTCACATTCCCCTCTAACTGTCCACCTATTTGTCCAGTGACTCAAGTCTCCCCTCATGATTGCCAACTACAGTTGAGAGTTGTTCCCCTCGACTCAATTCCTTGTTTGGTACTAGGATGCCCCACCTTCAAAGTCTATCGCTTTGCTTAAACGATAACTCTAATACCAACTATCACGGTTCGATTTTCATCACCCGATCGTGTTGTAGATCCACGCTAAGATCTCAGGATTTCTCCCTCGAATTCTCGCTTATGAGAATGATTGCTCGTCGTTGTCAAGTGAATCACGTAAATACTTGTGATGATCACTAGCTAACAATTAGAACACAATATGCAATAAGGTATGAAATAAGTCTTTTTCCCCATAAAGAGTTATAGCATCTATATTAAATATGACAACAGTAACCATACACCCCCTCAAGTAGGACCAACCGATATTATTACATGATTAACTTGTTGGTCCTCGATCACACTAAATTGATAGGAAAGTAAATGCACTTAAGATAATTACAATACTTGAGCAACACAAAATGGTGGGATCGTGACACCAGGTAGTGCTTGTGCATAGGGATGGTAATTTCTACCCGAACCCGACCAACCCGGGCCGACCTGGCCCAATTTTTTGGCCCCGAACCCGGAAAAATTGGGTTTTTGGACGGGTTCGAGTTCAACCCGATTTTCCCAGGTCCGAGTACGAGGTGCCCCGACCCGAGACCCGGACCCGGACCCGACCCAGTATATATATGTATATTTAATATATTACTAAGTTACTAACCCTATACTTATTAATATATTTCATATATATATATATATATACACACACACATATATAGGGGCATGTTATATGTACACTTGTTATGACACCTATGTGATAGGAGATGTTTTGAGACGATCCGAACGGTGGATGCATAGAAAATGTGATTTT
>JAOWBR010181639.1:0-10673 GCA_028571145.1 Dionaea muscipula | reverse complement strand
CCGAGGTCACTCTAATCCGAATGTAATCCTCGGACTTTCACTCAAACTCAGAGGAATGTAATCTCATTCCCCGTTAGAATGTAATCACATCCTCTTAATCAAAGAACGTAATCTCGTTCCCAAAATCAACTCAAGTTCAAATCTCAAATCACGTTCCCATCATAAAAACCCCGAGTCCACCCTAACTACACAAGCCATAAAATCTCAAGGCAGGGCCACGAAGGCGAAAGCTAAATCAAATTATGGTGGAGTCGTTCAAACATCATGATTTATTAAATAGTTAAATATATTTAATAATACTATGCTCGAAACATGATTCATAAATAACCATCGCATATAACAAGGCCACACACAAAGGAACATGATTGCTGGGTTTCAATACATTAAATCAAGGCCACTGTTATAAATCATGCACTCATTAAATCAGTTTAATAAATCATGCGAAATGAAAGTATTAAACCGGAATAATTTAAATAATAAAAGGCAGGAGGAATCGAAGGAATGACTAGTGTACACCCCTCACCTCGAGTCCGAGCAAAAATTCCCGAACGTCGAAGTTCAACAATGGATAGTAAACCTGAAGAGGAAAGATAAAGTACTTGATGTTACCATAACGTTCTATATTAAACGTATAAATTAAATAATGACCACCACCCCACTAGCTTAATTCTAACTAAATCACCGCTGTCATTCACCTTGATTAAATAGTCACTCCTTTCCTATTATATTATCGTCAACACCTTAATATTTATTAATGCTCTCGTACAACATCATAACTCGAAATCAGATTGCACCACCACTATTAATTCCTTCATTCATCCCCTATAAATTGTACTAACATACATATATACTCTCATCCACAAGTATACATATCCACATTTCTTCAATGGTATAATCACACATCCCATTATTCAGTATATATTGTATATGTGTATATTTACACACCTCAAAATACAATACAATGTAGTACCGTTTACATCCATCTCAGCAGCAAAACCAACATACATAGTTCCATTACTACATCTACAATTATACACATATTTTTACACAAAAAAAAAACCAGAGTACACTAAAGCCACCACTGCAATCACAGCAACACACCGACCTCCGGGAGCAACTCTGGCTACTGTCCATCCATCATCCACCAGTTGTCGCCTACCGTCGACCGCCGGGGTGCCGCCGCAGCTGGAGCCGCCGCCGCCACCGCGACCACCCGAGGAGAGACAGCCCCAAAACCCTCCTGAACTCACCTGACGAAACCACCAAAATAAGCCACCGGAACGACGACCACCAGGGCATCATCGGTGACCCTCTGCAGCGCCGCTACCCATGCATCACCTCTACCAGGGAACCTCCGGCGACCACCAGCGGCTCGACCACACAACACCCAACCACCACCATAACAAAATCCCCTAATTTCTCAACGATTCAAACCAAAAATCAACAAAAAGGGTGTAATTAGGTCTAGAACGAGGTAGATCGGAGGCTTACCTATCCGATCCATTCAAATTCTGGTGAGATCCGGGTTGGGTTCGAGTCTGCCGCCACGCGTTCACCACCGTCAACCCTGAAATCGTCGCCGCGCCTCGCAGAGCCCATCACCGTCTCGCCGTTCCAGCGTGTCGTCGTGTCGTCTCCCTCGCCTCGCTGTTGCCTCGAGCTCCTCTGCTCAGCGCCGCCAGCTCAACGAAGAAGATGATGAACAGGGAGCTAATGAAACATCCGAGAGAGAGAGTAGCAAATAGTAGATCTAGGTTTTATCTTTGTTTTAACCTAGGTTCAAATTAAATCGGATATAGTTAATTAAAGGTTAATATAAAATTAGGATATTTAGCTAAAACAATATAATCTAATGTAATATAATGCATATAAGATAGGAGGGTAATCATATAATACGTATTTCATAAGGATGTGATATAAATCATATATCATAATAATTTGTAATTTATAGTTTGCCTAAAACCAATGATAACAATATAATTAAAATACATACAATAATATCTCCAAAATAACAAAGTTTAATCAAGATTGGAGAGAGGGTGGTCCATCACGTAGATTATCACAAATAATTATAAATAATATTATTCATAATAATATAATAATTAAAATGCGTCTCATAGTTCAAGAAAATCCAACTAAAAGTAACGGTTCGAGCCTAAAGGACAATCAATAATAATAATAATAATAAAAATAATAATAATAATAATAATAATAATAATAATAATAATAATAATAATAAATAATAATAATAAGAAGAATAAATATCAAACAAATATACTAAATATTAATAAGTATTAGTAATTGATAATAAAAATGGTAAAAACAAATGATAACCAGTCAGGAAGGGGCGGGTTATCACAGCGGCCATCCATCCCGTCAATCACTCTGAAGTAGAGAATAGAGCTCTGCGAAGGGTAGAGTAAAATCAACACCTGTACCCAGCAAAGCCTTTATCTCCAGAACTCTACATGCATCTGATGCCAGATAATTTTCGGATGCCGAACTTTGACTTGTACGATGATTCAACAGACCCAAAGGACCATCTGACCAACTTCATAAGCAAGATGCAGCTTTACAACTTTGGTGACGCCATCCTTTGTCGCTCGTTTCCTACCACATTGAAGGGATTAGCATGACCATGGTTTAATACCTTACAACCAGAGACGATCTTCAACTTCGCTCAGCTAGGACAGACTTTTCAGTCACACTTTGCCAGCTCTGCAATAATAAAGAACGCATCACCAAGCCTATTTCAGATAAGGCAGAGCCCAGATGAGTCTCTACGTAATTTCATGTTTCGATTCAATAAGACTTATATTTCAATTCCAGGGATCCACGAGGACGTGGCCACGACAGTAGTCATCCATGGAGTGTTGCAAGAAAAGTTCTTTGACAGCATTTCTCTTGATGTTCCAAATTCTTACTTTGAGTTGTTGGCTCGGGTACAAAAATTCATGAGACTGGAGGACTTGACATAGGGCAAGATTGACTTGTTTCGCACAACTCCTTAGGTGCATCCCTCTACTTCTGAAGGGAAAGAGGGAAAGAAGGACAAGGAATGCTCCCCAGACAGAGTGGCAGAGAGTTTCATCTTTCTTACCCCCCCTCCCAAACGGGAGAAGGCAGGTCCTCGATTCACAAGTTACACCCCGCTCACGTCCACTAAGGAGCATATCCTTGTAGCGGAGCGTGCTTAACTCAGAGAGCCATTCAGAATAACCACTCTGTTAGCAAATCGGAACAAAAATAGGTGGTGCCTTTTCCACAAGGACCACAGACACAACACCGAGTAGTGCTGGGATTTTCGTGATTAGATTGAAGGCTTGATACGCCAAGGGAGCCTAAAGAAGTACGTCAAAGATGACAAGGAAGGGTGTTAATCCTCTGGTAGCAAACGAGGACGAAGTGACAGAAGCCCTAGTCTCGACGACGTGAAGCCCAACATGGATAATTTGAGGGGACGAGGAAGGCTTCCAAATAACCTCCCAGTGATTGACTAACTCCTTAGCTTGAGATGCTTATACTTAGATAAAAGTATATGTATGGGTGAACTTATAAGCCAATTTCAATATATGATGATTCTCCCGAGTTCGTTGATTTGACAACTCGGGTAGAACAAGGAGGATCTTTTGTCTTCAACAGCTTGATGTTCTACTGCTTTTTGCTTCCGCGTGAGCATTCCAGCTATCCAATCGAAGCGTCACTCTCAGCACGGAGTGAACACTCGAACTATCCAATTGAAGCGTCATTCAGCGCGGGGTAAGACTTACGGGCATCCATTTTACTCAACATCGCGAGGTAAGACCTACGAGCATCCACATTATCAAAAAGTCAGAGTAAGTGTAAACCCCTAAATCAGGAGATATCGGCGATGACCCATGGATTTAACCACAGGTCATTGAAGCCTATGAAATCAAACAAAAACGATAAAACATTCTTCCCAAAGGAAGAAGAAACCAAACGATCATGTCAACATAAACATATCGTGAACACAAGTCCCACTACGGGAACAACAACCATCGGGCATGAACAACTTTATCCCGAGAACTCCAAAACCACAAAACATGTCTATCCTCAGATAGAAAACGTAATGGAAAGAAAATGCAGTGGAAGGAAAAACAACATGAAAACCCTAGAGGCAACACCGTTCCACCACCGTATCCTTCTAAGATCAACCAAAATCACCTGTAAAACAAGCAAGGGTAATATCCATCAGTCATTACTAGCTGGTGAGATGAAATACAGACGGAAAGTAAATGATAGTCATGGAAGTGAAAACCATAAAACCATAAAACCATGCATCTCTCAAAAGCCAAAATGGTTAATAATAAGAATGGCTCAACAACCAAAACCAAGAGGAAATCTCATCTACAACGTAGACAAGACGATAATGGATATACTGAATCATGTCATAACAAAGTTTCACATAAACCAGGATCCCAGTACCCTAACTTGATATGCATCTCGGTATGGAAACCACGACCATTCACTATTGAGAGGAACCGTCCTAGTCCCTCCGTTGTGAATGGAAAGTCCTCAGAACGTTGTGACACTCGAAGGTGGCCTTGGTTTCTCAAAAGGCCACTCACCAAGAGAGAAGCAACTCCAAGGACTTGAAAACCAATCTATATCTCAAGTCTATAAAAACCCCTCACAGGCTATAAAAGCCCGCATGCCAAGATAGAAAATCAATCATGTCTAAAAAAAACATGATGGACTCGATCAAATCATAAGTGCATCTGCGGTACATGTACCGTAGGAAAACAAGTGAAAATAATGATGCAATACAAAAACTCAAGTACCATCAGTCTTGTGTACCAACTCACCTGAAAGGAGCGAAATTAAGTCCAATAATACTAAAATCAGCTTCTAACCGAGCTTTAGCCGACCAATAGGGTCACCAACGGTCCCTGGTAAACAAACATAGAGCATATTCACTTAAATACTTAAAGTGCAACAAAAAACTAACAAAACTAAAATCCTTTAACCAATTAACCAATTCCCCTTAGGAACCTTTAATCAACCCTTAAACCTCCCAAAACATGTATCCATAGCCATCCCCAAAACCATAAGGTCAAACCCCAAAGTTTGAAGATCAAGGAAAAAGATAAAAGCTGTCACTAGATAAGTGGTCGACCACTTGGGTAACCACCGGTCAACCACCATGTGTGTCAACCCAAAACAGTGCAGGATTACTGTCAGCGGTCGACACTTAGTCATGAACCGGTCGACCGGTGCACGATTCTGTAGAAAACACAGAAAAGCCAGAATGCTTAAATTTAATGCACAAGTCACCAAATCTTGATTCCAACCTTTCAAACACATATTAAAACATCCCCCTAACATGTCCAAGCCATCCTCACATGGATTCAACTTCAATTAAACAAAATCACAACATGAAAAATCATGACATCCTTGTGATCTATAACCTAGAGTTTCTATAACAATCTCAAATCCATTCTATCATCATCAATGACTAACTAATGATTCAAAACACATCAAAATACATGTATACAACCTGTTCAAGTCCTTCCCAAGCTTAAACAACAGCTATATCAGATTCTCACATGAGTGAAAAACCATGAAAGCATAGAAAGCTTAAGTTCCATCAAACAATCATACTTTAATCCCTTCTAACATTATCAAATCATGAATCAAAGCTACCAAACTTTACTTCAAATACTTTAATATGGAAGGATATGGCTCCTCCTTGACAAGCACAAGATTAAACCAAAGAGAACTACCAACAAACTAAGAAATTATGATGCTTTCTTCCTTGGTTTCCCATTCTTTCTCCTTCCTTTTTCTTTCTTTCTCTTAGCCACCTCTCTCCTTTTTTCCCTACTAATTTGGTTCTATTTCCCTTACTTAGGTGATAGACAAGAAGCTAAGCAAGCTAGTAAAGCAAGGAGGAGGTGTTGAGATCTCCTAAGATTAAGCATGACTCACCAAGGGTTGAAAGTCAATAAAAGGAGCATACTTATCTTCTTTTCCTCTTCTTCCTCCTGATTCCTTTCTTTTTTCTTACTTACTTGATCAGATAAGAACCATAGGCAAGCACACAAGAGGTGGCAAGGCCACTTGCTAAATCAAGCTTATCCTAACACAAGCTAACACCTTAGTTTACAAAGAGAAGTCAACAAAAGGGGATGAATATCATGCTCCTTTTGCAACCAGCGTGCAAGACTCATGAAGTAACACAAAATCCATGGAGCTACTAGCTTAGGCTAAAACCAAATAGAGTTCCAACTACTAATCTACTACAACATTAACGAACTCACATAAGGTTAGTATAGTTGTATCAACTGATAGGTTTGATTGTTTAGGTTTTGATTATGCTGTAGTATGATTGATTAGATATCTATTTGATTAGTATAAAGGTTGCATATAACAACTTAAACAGGTTAGGTTTGAAGATTCAGTCTTGGAAGAATCAGAATTGAAGAAGCAGTCTAGACTGGAAATGCATTGTCAAAGGCAGTCGAGACTGAGAAGCACTGTAGCAGTTGAAGTCACAAAACCAGTCGAGACTGAAGACTTCATAGAGGCAGTCGAGACTGAAGACTTCACAGAGGCGGTCAAGACTGATATGTCCGAAGGCAGTCGAGACTGAGCAAAACCCAGAGGCAGTCGAGGCTGAAGTGTGTAGAAGTAGTCAAGGCTGAAAATCATTAAGGCAGTCAAGGTTACAAATTGCTAGGGGCAGTTGAGGTTACAAAGCCCAAAGGCAGTTGAGGCTGAAGATTTGCAGAGGCAGTCGAGACTAAAGACACAGAGGCACTCGAGACTGATAGCTCACAGAGGCAGTCGAGGCTGAAGACATAGAGGCAGTCGAGACTAAAGATGCACTGTAGCAGTCAAGGTTGCAAGGCAGTCTAGGTAGACTCAACTATGTCAGAATCAGGTTTGTCAGAACAGTTGAGACTGAGGCAGATCAGTCTAGGGTTTTTAAATCCAAGTCAGCATGCCACGTGTCATAAAAAGGAGATTGCTCAGAACGAAGATTGGACAAATATTAAATTCAAATGATTTGAATTTAATATAAATGATTGGAGACGTTGAAGACAAAGATCACGGGATTTCAACCCATGCGGAAAAGGCAAGTCACCTTTTTGAAAAGGAAATTACAGTATTTTGGAAACCCTAGTTCTGCAAAGAAGCTTTGTAAAAGCATACACGAAAAGGGAAAGAAGACCAAGACCAGATCCACTCTTTTCGGGATTTCCAGAAGAATCAGAGGAAGAAGAAGATCATTTTTTAACGGCTCTCAAACGGGTATTATTTTCAAAGAGAATATATATACCAAGACACAAAGAAGGTAGAAACAACTTTTGCTGCAATCATTCTGTGAAGTTAGAGAATTCTTCGTGCATCCCTAAGCATAAAAGCTATATCAAGCAACACTAAGTCAAACCCTGAGCTGTATCAAGCAACACTAAGTCAAACCCTGAGTTGTCAAGCTACATCAAGAAGGGCTCAAGAATCACCGCTTTGTGATTCATCAACAACTCAAGACTATCCATTTCTTGAAGAACAATGAAGTAGTGCATCCATGAAAGACTGAAGAGCAGTGAAGTCATTGCTGTGAGGGAACTGCAAGCTGGTGAAGCAACGTGGTTGTGAAGGATCAGGGCAGCAATTGAAGCAGGCAAAGGGGTGAAGGATTGAACCTGTTGAAGCAACTCAAGGATTGTGAAGGAGCAGAGATTGTGATAGCATTTGAAGACACATTGTCGAAGCTGCATTGGGGTTTACAATCATTAAGTTAATTGTCACTATTGTAATCGGTGTACCATACACAATAGTGGATTCCTTCTACATCACAGGGAGAAGAGAGAAGTAGGGGATTACACCACCTCGAACCACTATAATTTTGTTGTCATTTATTTTTCAGCAATGCATATCACACACACACCATACTAAGATTAAAATAGCAACTCTAAATTGATTTGAAAACTTATTAAAAGGGGTTATATAAATTATACGCTGCACAACTCTCTTATTGTTGAAAGTTTTGAAAAACCTACAAGTTCATTCACCCCCCTCTGAACTTGTAGAGCCCTCATTCAGGGACCAAAAAAATCCAACACCACCAGGCAGCTCACATTGTCAGGCAGATCTGTCCGGCGTCAGGCAAGTTCGTCTCCTCTTCACCAGGCAGCTCGGCCGAACCTCCATGGTTGACGGTGCTTCCTCACGTTGTGCTTCTCCATGGCTGCAACCTTCATTTGAGTTGTGGACAAGATCCGGTCAACAGATCTAGTCATGGTTGAGTTTGGGCCTAACCTTGGTCATAGCCCATTGACTTGAGCCGAGTTAGAGTTGGCTTAGCTCGTTGGATCATTCTACCTTAACCAGACTGCACGGAGTTGGTCCTCGAGCCGGTTGGTGTTTACCTGGGTTCAATTTCAGGTGCAAGAGAAAAAATAAGGAAATAATCCCATAAAAATTAAAACAGAATCCGCTCAAAATAATTCTTCAGCGGGCTCGGCGAGCGCTTGATAGGTATCGGTCGGGCGCGTGTCGAGACAGGGTAAAATCATCGAACAAATAGGCCTCATGTTGGGCGTCGGGTAAGCCTGTCGGGAGCCTGAATGGAGGCTGTCGAACGCTTGATGGGTGTTTGGCGGGCACCCAGTCTAACCAGCAGCTCAGCTGTGAAATGGAGAAACTCGGTCGAGCGCCTTCTTGCTGTCGTCGGGTGCCTACCCCGCCTGGGTGCCTCCCTCGCGAATGCACAAAAACTCCAGAAAGAATCATCAGCTTCACCACTTGGGTTCCAAGTGTATGATTGAGCCAAAATACGTCGAACAAGTCCAAGTAAAATGTATGCAATATGTGCCCATCGTAATCAAACGATAATCATCTTAAAACACTTTAGCACGAGCACTCGTGATCGGACCTTCCGAAACTCGAACCAAATCATCTTCATCTGCTAGTGAGCTGACCAGAATCACATCATCCCCCTCCTCTTGAGAAGGATTTTTTCTCAAATCTGAATTGACACTTGCAAGACACAGACGCACATCAGGAACACGGAGAATAAAATGCACGCAATATGTGCCCATCGTAATCAAACGATAATCATGCATGTAGTATTGTGCTAAGCCATTAAAATCATCCCATCTGCCGGGATCGAAAACTAAGCAAACTAGCGCCATGAATTGCACACCACAGCAGGTTAAAGAATAACTCACATGCAACAGACCTAAAACTAAAACAGAATAATGAATAGGACACAATTTAGAGAAAACAAACAAAGCTGGCAATAATGAGGGTTCCCGAGGAGGCGGAAACCACTCTCGCGGCATGAGTAACCACATCCGAACACCAGGGTCAAAGACTAATCGGAACGAAATGAGCAACTTCAAGTTATAAGGCGGTTGACGCAAAGCTACATCGCCAAGTCAAACGGATCAAACCATCCCTAAAAAGCGCACAACTTGCTTTCTTCAATCTGTAATTCCTGTGCACCATCAACAAAGTCTAGACAAACAAGATCAACAACACAAAATGAATTATCAAACAAATTTTCATTTCCTAGTACAGTCAAATCAGAACACGAATGAGCCGATTGACCGTTCAATAACTCTCTAACGCTTAAAAGTGTATTACCATCATATCTCATAGCACACCATGCAATAAATTAGGCAATAGCCGATCAGGCATACATAAAATTGAACGAGGATCGTCAACGAATCTGCACGATACACCTATCCTATCAAACAAATTATAATTTGCCTCACTTGCTGGTTTGTAAACACGAAGCACATCATGAACTAGGATCGTCAACGAATCTGCACGATACAACTACTTTTCAAAACCAAGTCAGGTAGTATATAAGTATCATGGCATCTATCATGCATAGCGTCTAAACTAAGAATAAAGAGACATTCACTAGATGACATGCCAGCGACACCCAAACTATCAACACAACTCTTAGCAAACTTGCCAACCAAGGTTAACGAATCAAAATCCATCAAATGCAGGAAAGCACTAGAATAATTGGGTAAGCCAAATTGCATAACCAACTTATCTAATAGCTCATGCTTCGCATTAAATGTTAATTTCCAATCACTTCTATCATTCAAAACAGTTGCAGGCTTAGGTAACAAAGAAGTGTCATGCCACTCAATAAGTATATTAACTAAGCTAGGAATAGAAGGACGACATCTTATCGAAAGGTTAGAGTCAACCTGACACCCATCGCTAAAGGAACATACCTCATCCTCCGTAGACGTTAACAAAACTGAAGTCGCACAAGAGTCATCAGTCTTACCAACATAAACTTCACCAATCAAATTAGCTTCTTGACTCTATGGTTCTTTCTTCTCCTCCGAAATGATATCCTCATGGACCTATATGAAAGAAACAACAGAACTAGATAAAACAAGGTTAGGAATGTGAGTGTTTAAAAACAATACTTCCTCCTCAATATTGGTTTTTTCCTCTTGCAACTCTTCTCCCCTTTTATCTCCCTCTGTTTTTACCTCATTGACCGATCATATTAATGTCTTTTCTTTTGATTTTGCCTCGGCCTCTAGCTCTTTTTCACTATCTTTCTCGCTCATTTTCTTTTCACCCTCTTGATTTTCCATCTCACTCTTTTTCATCCCCTCCACTTTTTCTTTTTCGCTCATTTCTTTTTCCATCTCACACTATGTTTACTTTTC
>JAOWBR010181628.1:0-10673 GCA_028571145.1 Dionaea muscipula | reverse complement strand
TTCCTCTTGCACACAATGAGAAATGAGCTCATTTAGAGTCCATTGCTCCTTTTGGCAGTTATAGCTGACCGTAAATTAGTCAAACTACGGAGGTAGAGAAATGAGGACCAAGTGCACCAGAAAATCATTTGACAGCACTAGCTTTACGGCCTTCAACTTCGAATCAAGATGAGACATTTCCATAATGTGCTACCTTATATTTCCTTTGCCTTTATACCTCATGGGAAGCATGCTCCTTAATAAGGTTCTTATTTTCGCCTTATCATTTATCGTAAAACTCTTTTCAACATCAGCAAGGAAAGCTTTAGCACCGTCTATGTCCTCAGGGATGGCGCTCTTGAATGCCTCCGGAATACTGCCCCTTATGACTATAAGACTCATGCGATTAAAGCGTTCCCACTTCACATAATTCGCCCTATCAGTAGGGGAAGTTTCATCCGTAGGAGAAGCAGGTTCTCTATCCGTAGTGCAAGGTCTAGATCCATGCAACCAAGTACCAGGAGAAGGTTCTCCTTCCACTCTTGAAAGTTTGTTCCATTCAACTTGGGAATGGAGTTCAAGTTAGCAGATATCGTCGCCGCATTTGCTGTAAAGAAATGGGAGAACATATCAGACAATGTACATGCACACAATATATTTCCAAAGGTAAGTGCATAATATATCCAAAGGTTTAACAAATTCAAACAATGGTCATCCCATCTTAAGACACCGTGACAACATTAATATCAAATTTTTTATCAGTAATATTAATTACTAGTGGTTATCTTGTTGTAATGATCAAACATTAATGGTAAGTCCTGTCAAACAATCAGTTTATGTATGGATGGACAGATTATTCACATAGAATGTCTAACAACCGTTACATGTGTGAATCACAGGTGTTAGTGCATTTCTACCAAGTATGAGCCTTCCTTTGAGCCGGCTGATACACACATGAAAATACACTCCCACTAACATCTAATATCAATTTAAAACTTCTCTTGACAGCAAGGCCACTTTGGTGACACCATGTCTCGATCAGGTCCATATTGAATATTAGACATCTAACAACCTTATGAAAAATCTTGACAGGTGAGGTCACTTTGGCGACTTCATGTTTCGATTACTTCATTCTAATTGTTAGAATAACTTAGTGTAATTATGAAATGATTACCCGAATGTGTTGAATTTGTTTCATGAAGCGTGATGCCAAACACGCATGAATGCGTTATCTATGCGTCGTATATGGGGATCGACCTAGGTGGAAACTTTATGCCTGTGGCGACCTTATTCCCGTGGGGGCAGTATGCCTCTAGCGACTCAAATGCCCAAGGCGAGGGTAGTAGCTTTATGCCTGTGGCGACCTTAATCCCCATGGAGCCATGAAGCTTGTGGCGAAGGAGTGCACGTGGCTTGGCTTAACCGTTATGGTATGATCCAGGTCACTTGCACTCCTATTCCTTATGCCCATGGCGTGGGTAAAATCTTTATGCCAGTGACGATCGAAATGCCATATACTTATGGCGAGGGTAATAGCCATGGCGACACTTAATCCCATGGTGGCATAAATACTCATGGCGGAGGAGTAGCTATGGAGAAACTTATCCGAAGGTGTGTGAGAGGCCATTGATACTCCTATGCCTTATGCCTATGGCGAGGATAATGGCCACTGATGCTCCTTATGGTGTGAGAATGTCAAAGGCGAAGCCTTTGGCAATACATTAGACCCATGGCGTTAATGTGTCTGTGGCGCCACAAACCTATGGCGCCATGTAGCCTTTATGGCGTGAGAACGTCTAAGGCGAAGCCTTTGGCTATGCTTAACACCTGTGGCGCCAATATGTCTGTGGCATTGCCCTCATGTTCTTAGCAGTAGAAACTGATGACGCCACAACCTCATGGTGTGAGAAAATCAAAGGCAAAGCCTTTAGTTATACTCAACACCTGTGGTTCCAAGTTGTTGGTGGCGTCCTTATGTCCGTGGCGTTATATACCCTTGTGGTGCGAGAAAGTCAATGGCGAAGCCATTGGCTATACTCAACACCGCCTTGTATCCTTATGGTGCGAGAAAGTCAAAGTCGAAGCCTTTGGCTATGCTCAACACCTCATGGCGTCAAGGGTGATACATATGGCGCCAGGTAGCCTTCATGGCGTCGCCACCGAATGAATGCCTATGGCGAGAGGTAACCAAGGTTGTGCTCGACGCCATAGGGTAAATTCACGGCCAACGCCATAGAACACATCTGCATCCATCGCCACACAACAATTTTGCAGCCAACGCCACAGAACGTATCTATGGCCAACGCCATAGAACCAAAGTTCATCGCCAGTGGTCGCCATGCTCTGTATCGCCAGTCTAGACTCATTGATTCTGTATTTTTAATCGAGATCGGCCACTTGAGTGCAAAATGCCCAGGATCAGTCACTCGATATCAGATCCAGATCATTGTCGTGAACTAGCCTTCATATTTAACTTTCAGATCTGTTATGCAACAATGGAGAATCGATGAAGAATCCGAAAAACCGAATGGATTTTCATCAAATCTCCAAATCTAAAAATACCGAAATGAATCTTACGATTCGATGATAAAGAAATTTCCAGATCTGAATCCAGAAAACCAAATTCTGGATTAGCTCCAAAAAACCCGAAAATCAAAACCCGAAAAATTCGAGTTTTGCTCAAAATCAAAATCGAAAATCGAAATTTTTTTTTTTCCAAAAAATTAAAACTTTTCGATTTTGAATCCGAAAACGCAATTAATGAAGAATCAAAATCCGAAAAATTTCTTTAATTCTTCAAACCCTCATATACCAAATGGGTGGCTCTAATACCACTTGATAGGATCAATATTCAATTTAAATAATAGAATGGTTAAATCGTTAATACACATTAGATTCAAGAAAGAGAAGAAATAGGAATAGACTGAAGCAGAAGCATACCTGAATCCATTGCTGGAAGTATGACTGTAGCGAATTCGATCTTCTGAATTACCGTGTGTGGGTTTCATAAGAGAAACTGTACTGTCATTTCTCTTCTTCTTCTCTCTCTGGTGACGGGGAGGCCAAAAGAGAAAACCCTAGAACGAATCTGATGACACACGTAACCCAGGGACCATAACCCTAGCTATATATTAATTAATTAAATTATAATTAATTAATATATAATAGTATGTAATTACCAATTGGGCCCCTCATCAAAATGACAATTACCATAATTGTTTCTGCACATTAATTTTCATAACATTTGATGTCCCATTAAATCTAAACTTTATTAGAGCACTTAAATAAATCATAAATAATAGCATAACATATCAATAAATACATGTGTGACCCAAATTATTGAAATAATCCAACAACCTTATGAAATCTGAACTGTGGAAAACAAGGTACTCATACAACCTCACAAACCATCTGACCCAACACCAATGAAAAAGCAACAACACATTAAAGGAATCCTAAGAGGCCACGTGTCTGTCTCCCCACCGCATATTCCTAGCTCACACTCAGCTAACCATCACCATATTTTTTCGGGGTGTACATGAGGTTAGAATAAGATCAGAAATAACATAATATTAAATAAAGAGAAACAGGACTTCTGTGAGATTGTAGTAGTGGCCCAAGTCAAACATAAGATAATCAGTCCATTCACCATAGTCCATAGTACAAACTACGAAGAAACATGAGGGGGCCACATACCACTGGTACAATACAACTCAAGGAATACAATGCCAAATAAACAAGACCATTCATCAGTCACAATAAAACATAGCAGCAAAAAGAGTGAACTAGAAGCAGGGGAGTCAATGATACGAGACAGTGAAACAGAAACAATGTCATGCACAACCCAAATAAAGTTTCATATCATGAATCTCAATATAACGTGCATGTTTAGTGTTACCGTACACAAACTCCCAAATAATTAGTACGTCTCTCATACGTACCATGATCACTAGGTACATCTCTATATGTATCACCAACACGCCAATCGGATACGTCTCAACATGTATCACCAATGAAATTGGGTACATCTCTATATATGTACCACCAAACAAACCGAGTACATCTCAACATATGTACCACTAATGCGAGCACAATCACGAACATGGCGATCCCCGCCACACCGTAGGCATAAACCAGAATGACGTTTAAGAGTACGATACACCAACATAGGTATCGTCCAGGTCAAACCCATGCGCAGCGGTGTACCTAAGGACGTTGTGACGCACGGATCAAACGTGTGGACAGAGTCACTCCCCTAGACTTAACAAATCATATATCATCCACATCTCCACCACATCACCACCTCCACAACATATCAATCACATAATCACGACCATGATACCACCATGGTCCACAACAACAAACAGATAAAGCAAGCGATAAGAATGAAATAACATAACAAGTAGACTATCTCACAAGTATCACAAACAAACACCCGAGCATGGCATCAGTATCAAATTAGGGTATCAAGGAAACAAAAGTTGGAGCTTAACAAGGGTGGAAAGGAAATAAGGTTTAGTGTACACCCCTCACCTGATATAAACGATGCCCACACACTAGTCACAGATGACAATCCCACCACTACGCACCAAGTCAACACCTAATCAAGCATCCAAAAGAAAGTCATACCAAACATGACGTTTCCGAAACAATCATGCAAAACTAGAATTCAAAACCCCCTAACAACGCAGCTAAAATCATGCACGATCTCCCACGCCTAAATGGAAAAATAACTCACCCATTAAAACCCCCCAAAAACTCTAATTCTGCACTGAACGAGCGACCTAACAGGCGAGAGTAAACCGCCTGTCGGGTCGTCGATTAAAGTCTGCAACTTAAATCTCAATAACCCGTTTTGCAGGCCTTGACAGAAGAGCCAACAGGCAAGTTTCCCCGCCTGTTGGGTTGTCTGTCAAATATGGGTTGAAACAGGCAACGCAACAGGCATATTACCCACTTGTTGGGTCGCCCGTCAAGCGCGGGTTTTCGATCTGCAAGTTTCGGTCATACACGGAACCACACCTAAACTGTCACACCATTTCCCAATGCTTCCACAAGGAATACAGAGGATATATAAATGACGTATAAGTACTCACAAAACGACATTAAGATCCCCTAAAGCTTATACCTTGAATCCTCTTAGAATAAGGCACAATAAAACACAATAACCCTAATGAGCACCGTTGATAAAACCACATCAGAACCCCGTGAACGAGAATCACCATTCTCATCAACATAACACCATTACAAAACCAGAAATCAAAAGCCCATGCTTGTCATCAAATCAAACGTCAAAACCATCACCATGATTAAGGTAAAAGTCTTACCTATAGGTCATAGAACGTCGCATGCGTCCAAAATCTGTCATGATGTCGATCTCCTCTTTCACCCTAACCATCGACCATCATGACACAAGAGGGAAAATAGATTAAGTCCATTAAGATCAAACCCTATCCTAAGCCTAGGAATAGGAAGGAAAAAGAAGGGAACCCCGAAGACTTACCCTAACGTGGTTGTCTCCGTCATGGAGAGAGCTGACTGCTAAGTCGTGTCAGTACTGTGGAGATGGAACTGACTACCAAGATCTCTCTATGCTTAGACCTCTGGGTTGGTCCTCGAGGTCTCACAGCAGCCAGGGGTTGAATCCCGGAGCTTTCTTTAGGAATGCTCAATGTGTCTGATTGGGGGTTGGAGTCACCACGTAGTTTCCATGTAGAAACTAGAAAAGATTAAAGCCCAATTCTATCTAACAAAAAGTATCGGTGGCCGTGATAGTAGAAAGAAATGAAAAGATAAGGCATGATCTGCGTCACCAGGTTTGAGATAGAGAGCCTGGTTAACTATTGGGAAGGTCGGCCAAAATCAATAAGCCTAGCACCCAAACACCCCTTGTCGAGTCTCTTAGATCACGGTTATAGCCTTAGAGGTTGGGTCTCTTGTGCATAGTTAAGGACACATGCTCGGGGAAAATCCCTATATAAATCCTAGAAAGCAGTAGACATATAAGCACACATGTAACAGGAGTTTGATTAACAATCCTACCCACAGTATGATTAGTAAGCCAATGGTTTTGGGCTTTAGAGGATGGATGACATTTTAGAGAGGTCGGTTTAAAGGGTTAGGGCTTAGATCCTCGAGGGTGCGACATTTGGAAGAGGTCGACTTTAAAGGTTGAGGGCTTAGGACCTCTAAGGTGCGATATTAGAAGGTGCTCGTCTTAAAAAGGTGAGGGCTTAGGACCCTGAAGGTACGACATTTGGAAGTGGTCGGCTTAAAGGGTGAGGGCTTAGATCCTAGAGGGAACAACGTTTGGAAGAGGTCAACTTTAAAGGTTAAGGGCTTAGGACCTTGAAGGTGCGATATTTGGAAGTGGTCAGCATAAAGGGTGAGGGCTTGGGACCTCGAAAGTACGACGTTAGGAAGAGGTCTACTTAAAGGATGAGGGTTTAGGGCCTTAATGTGTAAACTTGGTTTAAACTTGGAAGATGACTTCGGTGAAGATCTTGTATGTGACTTTGAGCCGGCTTGGGGAACGATTTTTGGGCTTTTTAAAATGAGTTTGGCTATTGAGAGGGCTTATATTAGCCTCAAAGTCATACTTTTGATTGGGTTTTACTGATTTAAATCTGGTTAATTCGCAAACAAGTTATTCAGGTAATAAAAAACATTTAATTTTTCTTTGCCATGAGAATCGGGAATCCTGCAAAACAAAGGTTAGTGAACGATTGACAGGTTTTGTAGCTTGCCACACATTATGGGATTGAACCTATCAACACAAGGGGTTAGAAATATATATAAATGTGTGTATGGCTTGGAGCCACACATCTCGTTTGATTCCCATGGTAAGGGATATACAGGGTACCTGTTTGATCAAACATTCATGAGGATGTATGCATGGGTTAGACTGACTTTTGACAACGTATCGTTAGAAGACTAGAAAATAAGAAAATAAAATTCTACCGCATTAGAACATTAAATCCTCACATAATACATTTGATCGCTTAAAACAATTAGGTTACAAGGATGGACAAGGTTTTGAATAACTTTGATTAATATTACAACACATTTGGCTTAAGGCTATAAAAGTCTATGTTGCCATTGGTCGGTCGTCAGGCCACGAGGTAGGGGACTCAACGTCTATGCCTACATGCTTGTGATTGGTGTGGATAAAATGCTTTCCGGAGTCGCATAACCATGTTTGGTTGGTGAAAATTGGTTTAAGTTTGAAAACTTTGAAAATAATGGGTTTTGTTAAAAAGGGAGAGGGATAGTTTTAGATAAAACTAATTTAATTTAGTTGAGTGGGTTATCGTGGTTCAAATGTTATGAAATTCAGTGGAGATGTTCATTAAGATGTCGAGTCAAAATCTGAAAAATTTTATCTTGTATGGCCAAGAGGTTTGAGAGATATGTGAACCGTCTTTTTCAGAAGCAATCATCCATTTTGGGAGTAGTGGTCGTTTAGGAGGACTGGTATTTATGGGAGGACTGGTCTCTCTGGGAGGACTGGTCTCTGAGAGGACTGGTCAATGTGGGAGGACTAGTCTCTGGGAGGACTGGTCTCTTTAGGATAACTGGTCTTTATGGGAGGACTGGTCATTGTGGGAGGAATGGTCTCTGGGAGGACTGGGCATTGGGAGGACTGGTCATTGTGGGAGGACTGATCTCTCTGGGATGACTGGTCTTTGTGGGAGGACTGATCATTATGGGAGGACTGGTCTCTGGGAAGAATGCTCTCTGTGGGAGGACTGGTCTCTCTAGGATGACTGATCTCTCTAGGATGATTGGTCTCTCTAGGATGACTAGTAATTGTGGGAGGACTGGTCTCTGGGAAAACTAGCCTTTAGGAGGACTGGTCTCTCTCGGATGACTGGTCTATGTTGTGAGGCCCGCCACCCGGTCATCCCACTATCACTAAACCGGGTCGGGACCTCATCCGAAGAGAAAACCCGTATTTTCTGCAATTCACCAAAGTTGTGACACTGAGCCCACTACTTACCATCTATAAGTGTTAGTCATAAATGATATCACCCATTTATTTATTGCTTTGTATTCTTTTCTTACCGTCAATGATTCGCACATACACATGTATAAACCTGAGAGTTCCTTTACGTTTATGTGCGCCAACAATAGAAGAAAACTTTATTCCTTTGTTCCCACTCACGTCATGCGACAAGTCACTCCTTGCTGAAATTCGCGAATGCTAATTAAGGATGTCATATGCGCGTAAAGTTTAATGGAACTCATAGTCCGACTCTTAGAGCTATAATTATTTCTCATAATACATCAGAGTTTGCAATTGTGATAACAAGAAGTCGAGCCCTTTCATTCATTCATTCACAATGTCTTAGTACATAGTCCCGGTAGTTCTTCTTTACATTTCACTTTGCTATGACAGACGCAACTATCTAGACGTTACTCCTAACAACCAAAAAGAAAAGGAAAGTCACTGGAGAAAGTTGCGACAGGATCCCCTAAGGATCATGTTTCTCAAGGACCTGTCGCACAAACCTTACTCCGGGAACATGGTATATCAACTAAACCAAAAGATGCGATATACAAGAAGACCAATTACCGATCGCACCATACATAATTTATTACACCAAGGACTCAAGACAAAACTAACTATACTACTTAGAATAAAATCCCAAGCTTCCATCAATACTGCGAGTGCTCCCCACCTGAAAATGGTAAATCAACTATTGGGATGAGCCATGACTCAGTAGGGAAACATAAGTACTACCCGCTATATGCAATGCATCACAATGGGATCCAATATTTCAATTATTATAAACCGAGAATAAGAATTTACAATACAACGTGTCGCACAAATAGAGTCCTTTTGCAATACATTGCAACAACATTCAAATTCGTCATCACCAGCTCTCGACATCATAAATCAAGTATTAGCTATCGGCACAAAAAACATCTTAATGCCCATATTCTCCGTTATTTTGGGAACCCCGTTCCCCAGGTCGCGACCCCAGCACCCCAGCTCTTCACGGGTTCTATACCGTCGGTCGCCGCTGCTGCTAACATGTTAGTTCTTTCAAGTCTTTCACCTAGGAGAATGTAACCTCACGGACACGCATTTCCAACTTATCAACCTCGCATATGGCATTGGTTTCAAAATCTTGTCCAAGTCATACTTACAAAGCATGAAAGCCAAATATCATGGTTTACAACAAGGTTTCAAAACCAGTTTCCCAAAATCACTGAAATCACTTTCATATATTTTCATAAACTGATTATGCCAAAACCCAGTTTGTCAACAAACCACAAACCCATTTACAGAATCAGGGAACATGTACAATCCATTATAAATCATGAAAAATATATTGAGACATTCAACCCATGATTTGGTACACACATATACGCGTCTAGCACGGAAATTCCCCTACCTTAATGACGATTTCAAGCTTGTTCCCCAATTTTCTCCAATTCTTCATTCTCGGTTCTCTTTGCTCGTTTGTGCAAGATTTCTCAATGTGGGAAAAAGTCCGCCACCTGAGGTCTTCACATAGTATTTATAGCAAAGATTTATTACTATTCTATTCTAACTGTCATTATCACAATGCACGTGGGTTTGGCAGTAAATCTTGCCAAAATCTTACTTTTTCTGCCATTGTGTCAACGCTCAAACCTACTTTCCGTTTTTGTTGACTTTTCAACACTTGTGTTCACACTTCAAATTATCCGCCACCTGCTGTTTTCACAAAGCGCTCGGATTTATGTAAGTTGTGACTCCTTGGCCTCTTGCCAAAGGCGCGCCAGTTTTTATAGCACAATCAGTCGCGCCTATAAATAGCGACAAGTTTCACAAGTGGCTCAACATGTCGCGCCAGCTAGACTTGCTGATTTTGCAAGTCGCGATAGGTAAAGCCTGATCCCTTTTTCCCATTTACTTGCAGTTTTATCTTAGCAAAACCTTCTTTGATTCTTTATTATGGTTAACTTCGGTTTAATTAATTTTTTTTTACCAATTTTCCTTGAGTACAAACCAGGGTCATTACAACCCTCCCTCCTTAATGAAATTTCGTCCAGAAATTTACAATCTTATTTTAAACAAAAAGTTTTGGATATTTATTATGCATATCATCTCGCCTTTCCCATATTGCCTCCTCTACATTATGATTCTTCCACAGCACCTTAACTAAGGGTATTATCTTACCCCTTCAGACTTTTTCTCGGCTATCTAAAATCTCTACTGGACGTTCTTCATAGGTTACATATTCATTCACTTCAAGATCATCCCAACTAATAGCATATGAAGGATCCATCACATATTTTCGTAGTTGCGATACGTGGAACACTGGATGAACATTCGCCAGCTATTGCGGTAGAAGCAATCAATATGCGACATCTCCTATTCTTTGCACAACTTTGAATGGCCCAACATACCTTGGTGCCAACTTTCCTTCTCTTCCAAACCTCACGACTCCTTTTCTTAGCGATACCTTCAGAAAAAAAAGTTACCAGTCTCAAATTCTAAGTCCTTTCTTCTCCTGTCGGCATAACTCTTTTGTCTACTCTGAGCTGTCAGAATTCTTTGTCATATCAACGCCACTTTCTCAGTGGGCACTCGCACTATTTCTGGTTTCCTCGACCTCAGTCCAACACAAAGGTGATTGAAACGGCCTCCCATACAATGCTTCAAATGGCGCCATGCGATACTTGCTTGATAGCTATTGTTG
>JAOWBR010181617.1:0-10674 GCA_028571145.1 Dionaea muscipula | reverse complement strand
ATTTGAAGATATTGCATATGGGTATTATGAATGTATGCAAAAATAACTACCTTTTGATGATAATTAGACACCGTATACAAGCATTACATAATATCAAGCTATAACAAACAAAGAGAAATATGTACTAAATTACGGATAAAATAAAGATCAACTATGGATAAAATACAACCAGAAGAATGTTCCTAACGTTTTTAGGCAAATAGCCATATCATTGGAGATTTATTTATTGTGGATGTGTAATTTAATTAATTGCTCGCTCATGGACCATTTTGTATAAATCGATTCTCTGTTACATTCGCCGGTGAAAATATAGACTCCAATGACCAGACTTTAATTAATTAGTACCATCTACACTATATGTGGATCGATCAGCAATATTCAAATGCAAATAATTAAAACACTAGAAATATTCTAAAAAGCTATTTTATCATGCATAACAACAAGTGTCTTATAAGCCACTCAACAAGTGTCTTGCTCTCTTTTCATTTATGACCAAAATAAACTCAGATCTAAATACTCTAATATTATGTATCTGTATAGAAAGTTCTAAGAATATTTTTTGAATATATTGTAATAAACTCTTTGTTTTTTTTCTCTTCTGTTCAAGATGATCTCTGCTGGTTCGATTGCAGGTTCTTTGAAGATTCAAGTCCTGCCTTCCATGCATATATCTTTTAATAATTAGGAAAAATTGGTTGAGACTATACAAAGATTACAAGTCCTGCCTTCCGTGCAGGTTCTTGGATTCTCCTAAAGTAGTTTAATTATAAGCATTTGCATTGTGAAGAGATGTTTTTTAATCAGTAAAAAGTAACTATTATATTCCAAAAGTTGAGACTATACAAAGATTACAATCCAAGCTAGACAACCCTAGCTGGACAACATCACATAAAAATGAAACAAAACCTAAGCATTAGGGGAAAAAAAATACATGGATTAGAAAACATATCTTTTGATCTTCCTAATAACATTATCAGGTGTATTCAAAATTCTCTCAATTTGTCTTACATTTTAGAGAGCTAGATATGGTAGACTATATTGGCAAAGACTATCTTCTTAACAGTTGCCTATGAATCTGTCCAACCTCTACCCTACGAAGCTCGATCGGACATTAATTTGGCTTATATATATATATCCCAGGCTAGATTTATAATATTTATGCTAGTTAAGAGAATTCTCATCCTATGAAGGTGAATCAGTCCCAAGCTTCATAACCATATAGCATAAGACTAATCAAGAAATAGATACCGACACTTCAGATAGATAGATAAGATAGCTCGTTCAATATTGTTGATGAACAACAGTACTTGACAACTGAACTAAGAGAAGAATGAATCAACATAAGCCATAAAAGATTTGATGATCGATCAAGGACTTGCTAGTTATCAATTGCGCTTTATAGAACAATTGTATAGAACAGAACAATTGTGCTTTACTCCTGCGAACAAGGTAAAGAACAATTCTGAACATACCGATTGACAATCAAAACAAAGTGCAGAACAATCGACCAACAGAACAATCAAAACAATATTTGTAAAATAATTGAAACGCAGTTTGTACCTCATCGTCTCGCCGGCTGTACGAGCAAATTAATCGCAGAGTTTTGGTGTTTAGGTCGTCGTCGAGGATCTTCTCTCCCAGTCGTCGTCGTCGAGCAAGAGTTTTCTGGTGGATGCTAGAGAATTTGTAGAGGGTAAGAGGAGAAGATGATGCCTTGCTGTTGCCCTAAATCCATGTCGCCTACGCTCTGAATTTTTCGCATCGCGCCAGAGGTTTTCGAAACCACCAGTTCCTAAATCCTTGTCTGCCTCCTAAAAGCGTGTATATTTTTGCTGCAAAACAAAATTTTTTTTACAAAGTATCGTATCACTACATACATATATGTAGTGTTATATATATATATATATACGAGTTCTATTAAAAAAAAAAGAATGACTTGTATGATAATTGCTTCTTGTATTTTGTTTGGATGAATATATGTTAAAATCAATTTCTGAAATTAATTTCTTCTACAAACTATATATATTTACTAAAAATTACCCGTGCGAAACATTGTTTTTAATAAATCTTAATCATTCATTTTTTTTTATATTCTTTGTTATTTCATATATACACATACATCACATAACAATACACAATTTATAATTTATATTAGTTTCATATCTCATTAAATAATTTATCAGATATAAAAATATTAGTCCAAATTAATAATTTTTTCTGATGATCAAAACAAGTCTAATGTTGATATAATTTTTTTTTATTAAACGTACACGGACAATTTTTATAAGATTATGAAACTATAAAAATATTCATCGTGCCAATCGCATGAGCTACCTCTAGTCATGTAACATACCATAATTGTAACAACCCTTTATAGAATTTACATGTACCAAAAACTATATAAAAATACAATCTCTAAATGCGAAAAATGTTATTCCTTTAAACATTATATATTTTAAATTCTATAAACCCTAAACCCTGGAACCCTGAACCCTGAACCCTAACCCTAGAACCCTAAACCCCAGAATTCTGAACCCTCAACCCTAAACCATGAATCCTAACCCCTAAACCATAAACTTTAAACCATAACCCTGAACCCTAAACCTCAAATCCCAAACCTTGTATACTATGACCTTAACATTAAACCCTAAACCTCAAACACTGAAGTCTAAACCCTACAATCAAAACTCTAAAAGCCCTAACCCCAAAACCTTATCTAGTAAAAGTTACAGGTTCTTATTTAGTAAAGTTAACTTGTATATGATAGGGGTGGGCAAATGGGGTTAGGAACCGCAAACCCGAACCGAACCATGTCAAACGGTTTGGTTCAATCCATGTTTCTGTTTTTAAAATACAAGATCCGAGCCGAACCAAACCGTAGATTTTTTTAAACGGTTTGGTCCAGATTCTACAAAATTTGGACCTGAACCAACTATTAGTGGGCAAATAGGGTCAGAGACCGCAGATCCGAACCAAACCGTGTCAAATGATTCGGTCCGATTCAGGTTCCTGTTTTTAAAATACAAAATCCAAACCGAACCGTAAAATGTTTTTAAAGTCATCATCAGTTGAGGCACCACAAAACGAATTCAAAGAGAAATAACACTTTTATAGTATAATGATCTGTACATACGACAATGGGTAAAACCTCACGCGCCAGCACACATAGCATGTGCATGACCAATCTAAAACAAAACGACAAAGTTAAGAAGCCGGAAAAAATCCGGCATGACCTCCCCTAAACTAGAGAGAAGGCACTGCTTCCATGCACATCCTGCATGGCTAGGAGGAAACAGAATCAAAAGAAGAATGGCCTCAGGCCACAACAAAATCAAAACCACACCAAAATTTTTCCTAAACAGTAGCATAACCCACAAAACAAAACACATATAGGAAATCACGACATCCCTCTCCGGCAATGAATCCCGCATGCATCTCTAATCCAGCTCCGAGAAATTCCTTCCTTTGAATAACAGCTGCCCAACTGCATAGAGAGATCACCATACCTGCAGGCTAAAACCGAGAGACTAAGAGAACAGAAAAGGCTCCAATTTTTGCATATTCATCCATAGACTAGCTCTTGATTAAGAGCTATGAGAAGATTAATCTGAATGAAACACCCATCACTCTAGTGTAACTTTAACTTCAGACTAATGAATGGCTAAACTGTCAGTTGGCTCAGTTGCACTGGAGATTCTATCAATTGAAGCAATTCACGGGGAAGCGCCAGAAAATATAAAAGTGTGAAGAACTCGTACATTGTAAGACTGATATTCTAGTTCACAAAACCAGAAGATTTTTGTTATCAAGAATGGAGAAAACTAATTCAGAATCAAGAATGGAGAACCAAGGACATTCCAGTAAGTGTTTTTTGTCAAACTAAACACATGATCAGTAGCCTGCATTCAATAGAAATAATCAGATTACTCAAGAAGTTTTACCTACATGAAATCTAACAATAAAAACTGAAGTTTGGTTCAGATCAAGTTTGACTGGTATCCATCTAGGTGTGAGGTTTGTAGTATTTTTGGCCATGCGATCGCTCGATGCCCTGCCCAACGGACCCATGCTCCTGCTGGTTCGGTGGACCATGTTTCGAGGCCTGCTATGACGACGATTGTTTCGAGGGAGAAAGTTGTTGCGTCGAGAGTGGATACTTCTGTGGTGACGAATGTTCCACCGGGTGTAGATACCAGAAGGAAGATTCCAGTGGATCCGTTACCGGTCGATTGGGGTGTCCGCAGGAGTTGGAGAGTACGATAGGCACCGGGGGTGACATGGAGTTGGCAGGGGGAGACTGATGGAGGCGGGTCAGACGACGACTTCAGCTACTAGGTTTGCACTGTTATCTGAATTCGTGGAGGATTATCCTGTGGATGAGAGTTCTTTCCTTAGTGAGTCGGATCAGGAAGGGCACCAGACTACTCTTAGGAGCCTGGATGCTCTGTTGGGTGAGGATGGGACACGGAGACCACTGTGGTGTTAGGTGAGAAAGGGGTTGTCGAGCCTAGTTTTCTTCTTCTTGTTTGATGTTGTTTTGTCGTGTTGGATATGTGGTGTATAGATGGACATGTTTGTCCTCGATTGGGAGAGGTCATTTAGCTTTTTGTGGTCTTTGATCTTTGTATTTCTTGGTGTGTTGCTGTGGACTGTTAGGACATGCCGAACAACAGTGTAAAAAACAATAAAAACTAATTATGCGCCTCAAAACAAGAGGATAAGTTATGTTAGGCATATGAATGTTGAACACTTCGTACCTTAAATGTCAAAGCCCTAATCAACTGGAAAACAGCCACATCACCCTCCTTGAGATGATGAGCAATTGAAAACGCCCTCCATCCACCACTAAGTCCAACCTTGCCCGCAAGGTAATTGGTTTCATGTGTGATTCCATCTTCATCCTCCAACACCACAGTGGCGTCATGCTGTGGAGGATACTGAGTACCGAACTTCATAGGAAGACCTTGCAGCAATAAAAAGAAAAATTGAATTTAAATATAATTCATCAGCACTTGTAATCTCACTCTCAGCAGCTTATAATTACCAGCCAGAACCCGATGAGAACATGTGATCTAAGCAAATTTTTAATAAAGTTGGGATAGTTGGCCTTGGCCTTGGCCTGCAGATTCGCTTGAACCTCTTCCGCTCGCTTCCTAGCGGATGATTTTTTAAAGTAGTTGTTATGATCATTAAAGGAAGAATCAGTGACGGCACCCCGGGAACACAGCTTCTTATCTAGCTTTAATCGGATCATGAGCAAAATCAGATATGGATCGAATCAAATTATGATGAGCAATTGACAATTTTGGAATCTGGAAACTCACAAACTCAGTAGTACTGTTACTGTTGTCGCCTTGGAGCATAGACAGTCTCTGGAGAACAAGAGACCGCTTGAGGTCTGACTGGGATGGCTTTCCTCTCTTAGTTCCCTGCAAAAACGCAGCCAAGGCAAGAAAAGGCAAAGGCAAAGATATACTCATGACTCATCCTTCACATCACAACCTTGCAAAAGCAACAGTTAGAGAGAGAGAGAGAAGAAACAATAAACAGATGAGACGAAAATATGAGACCGGACCAGGGAATCCCTGGTGGGTGAAGAACACCGAGAACCAGAAGCTTTGCGCTTGGCAGTAGATGGAGGAAGAGGCCGACGATCAACTGTCATCTTCTATTATTGTTTGTTTGTTTGTTTGTTTGCCCCTAAAGAAAGACGAGCTAGTGAGTGGGCAACCAGAACTGGTCGGAGCGGAGCAACGCCGGAAGGGAATCAAAATCGACCGTTTCATTCAAATTTTGAGCTGCAAATGGAAGGGGAATCGAATGATGGGACATCCACCATTTCTCTGTTTCCCAACGCACTTAGAGCATGTGCATTGGTGCAAGACGGTTTTTGAGTGGATGAACAGTGAGAGAATTGTGTAATGATTTGTAGAAATTTTTTGAGTGTATATGAGAATTTTTTTATAAGAATTTGTGAATAATAAGAGAGTTGTATCATGATTATTTGAGGGGGATGAAAGATAATATGAAAAAATTGAGTTTTATATCGAGGATGGTGAAAATTTGGAGATTTCTAGTGGGTGAATAGTGAAAGAATATGTAATGATTGTTTGAGTGTGGATGAAAAAATAGAAGATGAATAATAAAAGAAAGGAGAGAATGTACTAATGTACATGCTCTTATATTAAAAAGGTGGGGAGGGCGGATGAAACTACTAGCCTACTACCGAGTTGTAGTTGGTCAGTCGTGCTACTTGCACTCAATTGTAGCAGGAAACACAGCAGGAAAGAGAGTGGGTGAGAGAGGGTCACTATTTGGATAATTTTTAAAGACAAGATTCCTCGAACATTAACCGTGAGTATTGATTGTATTTTATGTATTAATTGTATGAAACAAAAAAAAAATTCAACCAATAAAAAATAATCTAACATACAAATAATGTTTAGGAGGCTTTATTAGAAGTTTAGAAGTTGTCCAAATAGTAAAATTATAAGTGCCTAACACATGGGGTGAGTGAGGCATCTCTTCGCATGTATAATCCCCTTTTTAGTAAATAGATATTTGTGTTATGATTCAAGTTTATGTCTTGAAAAAATAAGATTTGGTTTCATCAGGTCTAAACCCAAGATTTTTTATATTTTATTTATAACTAGGGGTATCCGTGCGTTCGGCACGATGAGCACTCCACTTTCTTAAATCGGTTAAAAATATAAGTCATCAAGTTTTTGAAAAAAAAAAATCATTAAACCATTAAAAAAAAAACTCAAAATCATATTAATATTTATATTGTTATATAAACTTTATTAAAAATTTAACTTTTATTAAAAAAATTGATAATAAAAAAATATTCTCATCCTACCCCTATCCCCACCCCCACCTCCATTCTATCTCACCCTATCCCACTTCTTTTGATGTGATATTTATCTCAATATATTTCAAAGTTCATCCTCATTTATAATATAGATTATTACAAAACAAGAAAACCAAAATATATTGATTTATGGGAGCCTTTCGCTCTCCCTAATTACCTAGGAATAGGAAATTCCTTGCGAGATATATCAAATTAGAATCCCCAACTGATACGTGGGCTCCGGGTGGTGGAGATGTAAGAAAAATTACCAACTTGACCCTTAGTCCAAGTATTCTATTTGGTTATTTACTAAAATCTCCGTTTGGAGGAAAAGGATGGATTGTTAGTGTGGAAAGAAATTGTTTTGATTCAACCGTTTCTTTCTCGACTTGTCTCTTTAACCTGTCGATTTTAGATACCAACTAATCACATAATTGGCCCACACAGCTCAGCTATCTTTATATCTTTTTCAAGATTCAAGAATAGAAACCGATTCAACCAGAGGAAGGGAACACATGAGGTACCCACTTCGATCTTCTTTTTATGCTAGGATTGAGTCCATTTAGAATCACGTGTAGTTGGAGGATTTTTTCTAAGGAGCACGTGGGAGAGTACAATGGGGAACAAGAGAGGAGGGGGTAGAGGGGAAGGGGAGGTGGGAAGAGAAGTGAGAGGAGGAGGGTTATGAACCATCAGACAAATCTTCGTGTTAAAAATCGAGCGTAGATGAGGAGCTGTTAAAGTCATCATCTTTTTAACTAACGTCACCTTTTTTTCTAAAAAAAGGTGGTGGCGTAAGAAAAAAAAGGATGATGTGAGAAATAAGTATCGAATTATTCGGTGAAATGCACCGAACTTCCAAAAAAAAAAAAGGATGGCGTGAGACAAACTTAAGTATGTACGGGATTCCGAATTTTTTGTAGTAGTATCGACTACTGAGATAATATACGCTGCCCTGCTACGTATCCTCATATTGCCTGTTGCCTGTTTTGCCCTTTTTTCTTTTTTTTTATGCGTGAATCCTAAAAGCACGTGCATTCACGTACCTTAAGAATAAGGTTTATCGCTCTCTCTCCTACTTTTATCATCTACCACATCATCTTACACTATTTGATGCACCTACAACAATGACCCCCAAAAAATGAAATTCATTCAACCTAAAAATATAATTTTTTTTTTAAAAAAAGAGAAAAATATGGTTGAGAATCAAAAAAATATACTCAATTTTTAGTAAAAATTTAATGCATGCACCGGTTCATCTCAATGCACCCCAACTATGGGGTGCATTTCTGATGATCTTCTCCACATTAATAATCCTCTCCATACACCAGTGCATAACTCTACTTTTTTCTCATGCACCCCCATTGCACATGCTCTAAGGTTGTTTTTTTTCTCATCCACTTTTTTTTTTATTAATATTAAATTATTTAGACTTTTCAGATGATGGCAGTTTAGTCATAGTTCTCAAATACGATAGAAAGAGATTTTGCTTCTTAACCAAATAATTTTATCCAAATAATTTTAAGAAGATACTAATCAAACATTT
This sequence comes from Dionaea muscipula, assembly GCA_028571145.1. Classification (NCBI taxonomy): domain Eukaryota; kingdom Viridiplantae; phylum Streptophyta; class Magnoliopsida; order Caryophyllales; family Droseraceae; genus Dionaea; species Dionaea muscipula. The sequence goes on along the minus strand of JAOWBR010181617.1, from coordinate 2,278 downwards.
AAACTACTACTGAGTAGTAATTCAAAGTTACTGTATACTGCATATATTATTAGGTTGGTCGGTCCAATAATCATACTAAAACCAGAACATTATTTTCTTGTTCTTTACATTGAATCATCATCATCATCATCGTCCTCCACTGCACAAGGAAAGTCATCCTGTATAATTTGAGCTTCTGATTCTGAATACATATCCAGACTCTGCCTTGTTTTATTTATAAAGCAGGCCAGGCCAGGCCAGGCCGAACACGGATCGTGGTGCAGATACTTGAGAAGCAATTCAGATATCACACCATTCGTCCTGCAAAACATAACAGATGAAGCAAATTCCCAATGCCAGGTTGAAAATATAGACATTTAGAGGCTGTTTAGTTTGTCAGTTTTTTATTTTTAGTTTTTATTTTAAGTTTTTAGTTTTCAGTAAAAACAGAAAACAGAAACACATATTTTGTTTATAATTTATAATTTGTCAGGTCTTGATCGTTTTTCATATTTTGGATGTTTTGAAAATTTCTGCAGAAAACAGCTTTTTGTCATTTTCTGCATTTTGAAGATTTTGAACTAAAAATTATTTTCTATTTTTAGAAAACAGAAAACAGAAAATTCAAACCAAACGCATTTTCTGTTTTCTACAAAACAGAAAATACAAAAAATAGAAAACAGGTCAAAGCCTGTTTCAAACAGAAAACGCGTTTGGTTTGAATTTTCTGAAAACAGAAAACAGTTCAATTCAAAATCTTCAAAATGCAGAAAACGATAAAAAGTTTTATTTTCTGTATTTTTGACATAAATTCTCAAAACTACTAAAACACGAAAACACTCAAGGCCTGATAAATTATAAATTATAAATTATAAATTACAAATTATAAATTATAAAACAAACGCGTTTTCTGTTTTTTGTTTTTTTTACTGAAAACTAAAAACTGAAAATAAAAACTGAAATAAGACAAACCAAACAACCCCTAATTTGAAGCTCAAAAGGCAGTAAGTAAAGTTGTATACTGAAAACAGATACCTTACTAGACTGCTGCAACCACTTCCTTCTGGGGGATTCCTTGAGGAATAGTTTTTACAGCTGGAATATGCTTCTTCTGATATTCACCCTTGTTCTGATATTCATGATCCACCTTTTCTTTACCAAGCAGTGGATATGATCTCCCACTCCCACGGACGAGATCTTTGATGGTACCTGTTAGTTCTTGGTCTTTCACAAGGGTCTCCAATGTCACATGAACACCTGACGAGATACAATTACCAAAGACAACTCAACTCGGCAGAATTCTGCAGTAACATGCAGCGTCAACAGATAAATTAAGAACCAAAACTGAAACTTACGATATCGCCAATAGTGTTTTGGATTTGTAGGATCATTAATGGTTTCCTCTGAAGCCGGACGAGTTGTGTATTCTTCTTTCAGAGCCAACAAATCCTGACCCAAAGCAAATGCAGTAGCATATATATATGTATCAGAATACATAGTTACTCATAACCCACTTGTTGTCATCCTTTAAAATTGCAGAAATTTACCATGATTGATGATTATTATCCAACAAGACAGAGGCCTTTCACGGCGAAAATGGGTGAGGAAAAATGTGAAAGTGAAATACCTGGAGAGGGAAAATTGCCCACATCGATGGTGCTTCAACGTGTTGACGGATAATGAAACGTGCTATGCTTGGAACGCAGAGACTAGGTGGCAATTTATTGGAGCCAACGACATCCTTAAAGAATCTGCGTCTTCTCTCTTCATCTTCTTCCCACCAAGCACGCATAGTTGAACAGTCATGGCAAGATGGAGCACACACCTTGAAACACATATATCACTGTCAATTTGCTGATAAATCATGGCATTGATCTCACTTGGCCCAAACCAAAGACTAAAAAGAAGAAGGAATAGCAAAAGTAGCAGATGACCAAGGTTATGAATAACTTACTGTCATGTATCCATATTGAGATGGAATGCCGAATTCAACACCAGGTTCACTTGGCATGCGTTGAATGCGCAAGCCTATCAATCCGAGCTCTTGCATTACCTGCATAAGTCCTCTTGAGGTCAGAAAATATATGCCGAAGAATATAAGAAAGGAGACACCAAGCAATAGAGAAGAAAGAAGAATAATTTGACATACAATGCCCCACGTGTATCGTGTTAGATAGCCAACAGCCAACATCAGTGGCGGAGCCACTTAGAGGGGGGAGGGGGCACATGCCCCCCCCCAATTTTTTGAAAATTTTTTTTATTATAAAAATTTTTAGTTTCAAAATTTGTGTTTATTATA
>JAOWBR010181595.1:0-10675 GCA_028571145.1 Dionaea muscipula | reverse complement strand
AAGTAATATACATAGTAGAGGTGAACCAAGTTGTTGGTTTACTGTTCAGTTTCATTTCTTCTTCCTCTCTCACGTCTACCCTTCACTTCTTTCTCCAAGCTTCAACAAAATCATATCGCAGTATTCCAAACTAGTTTGGGAGTTGCAGACTACTTTGATCGAGCTGCTCAAGTTGCCCCAGGAGACGGGCAAGTGCTATTATTCAATAAACCATCGTACATCGATAGATATTACATTCTTCAAAACTTCAATGAACAAACAATCATATCATTGACAGGCAACACGATCTTTTCCCCGTCATGTACTTGCTGAAGAAGTTGACGAGGGTAAAGTGAAGCTAGTGAGGATGCCATGGCCATTGCTAATGGTTAGCTTCTGCTAATTAATGGTTAGCTTCTGCGGTCTATTTCGTGTGGAATAGCAGGGCTGATTGGCTTGAGTTGGGTTGGGTGGTTCAAGTATATGAATTCATTTCTTTGATGTAGATTCAGCCAAAGGAAATTAGAAAGAGTTTACGTTGCAGCATTATACTGAGAGTGATCATGTGCAAATCATACTGCCCATTTGTTTTCCACGTAGAAAAATAATAAATAATTAATAAATAAGAAAGGGATAAGGAATGATAGAATAGTGGATCAAATAAGAAATAAAGAAAGAGTGATTTACAAACTTATTTATTTTACAGATAAAATCGTCGGATAATTTTTTTTTTTAACCGACGTTGAGCAGCGGCGACCGATCGTCAAAATCAACCGGTCAACGTCCCGGTCAACGACGATCAATGACTTTGACCGACGGCATCTCTTATCCTATCGGGGTGGAATAATCAAATAATTATCGTCACGTTACTTGGTTATCTTACCATTTATGAAACATAAGCAACCTGAGATAGTTTATCCCGCTTGTAAATTTCGTCACCAAACACAGCATACGGGATAATTTGATCCAATCTCATATTTTTATACGCGAAACAAACAGAGCCTAGATGTATAAGAACATGAAAACTAGCTTCTGCTATTTCTAGTAATCATGAAGCAACTGAAACAGACATCAAGAATTTTCTTGATGAAGGTGCCAAGTTACATAAACTGAGCAGCCAACCAATGATATCAATTTTATGCTTAACCGACAGTAATGCCGGTGAAAGACACTGGAATTTAAATAATGCATATAACATGAGTCCGAATCCTAAGGGTTTAGGTCAGATGGATACTTTTATGCTAGTTTTTAACTAACCATCTGCAAGCTGATTGATTCGCGTGTATTACAAGGTTTACCAACATTCCAAAGATTAATCTGCTCAACACCGCGACGACCTTTGGTTATTAAAAGAAACATGAGTCCTAATTAGCACAAAAGCACCAAGACGAAGAAAACAAAATAATCCAAAAACCAATTTAGACCAAAATTCCATGAGCATCATCTCCTTAAATTTTGCCAAGATCATGATCCGCTAGAGAAAACTGTAAAACATGCAGGGGAAGAAACATCACTCGAAAAAAATCAGGCCCAATTCGGTTCCCAAGCCCCTCGGCTACAAGGAGATAACATCCCAAGGGGTGAGGAAAGCTGCATAGTCTCTGTCAAAACAATCAACAAAGGGTGGCCTCTAGAGTCAACCAAGCAATCCACCTGTAAGGAACATTCTTCACCTTTTGTTTATTGGGGACTGCGGTGATGAAACCCGTTGCCTCGGACTCTAGAATAGTCATCATCATCATCTGGAAGACTGCCTCGACCAGAATTTCTAGCACCATCACGGCCCCTTGAGGTGTCATTTTGATAATTGCTCCTGCTGCCTCTGCCTCTGCTGCCTCTGCCCCTGTTGATGCCTCTCCCCACTCCTGTCAAAATCCAAATGGCAATTGCAAGCACGTATCATAATATGGAAATTTGAGCAAACCAACTATTATGCATGCCTGATCATATATAAAGGCTTTCGGTATCTTTGGCCATCGCTCTATAAAAAACACTAGGATTAAATCCATATATGAACGTGATATAAATTACAAGATTGAGTTTATCATAGCTGTCGTCGTTTTCTTTTCCTGATACCATAAACTCACATCTTTGCCATGGAAACCAGTCCACCCAACCGCAGGTCCACAGCACAATTGGGAAAACGTGCAGCCAAAACGTGAAAGTAAGACACGAAAGGTTCATCTGGACTTGGTAAGAGTCAGCCTCGCTACATGCAGTGCAGTGAAAAAACTCCGAAAAGATGCAAGTATAACTAGAAACTTTTGAAATGATTGAGCTAAACCGAAAATAGATTTTACGCACCTCCGCCACGAGGAGCACTGTTATTACCGTCTCGTCGCTGCTCTATATATATTAGCCTTCCTAGAAGCTGTATTGGAGAAGCCTACAAAAAAAAAAATTGTGATTATACATGAGCCTCGGACACTCAAATCACCTGTGAGTAGTGCCTACACTTTCTGTGATTGAAAGCTGTGAAACTTGCTTCTGCAAGTAGATTATAATGTACGCTTTATTATCACTTTGGATGCCATTTGTTAGGACTCACAATCAGAAAGCTACCGGAAATGGGTTAACCCTATCCTGTTTACAATGAATGTTCATGAAAGCATAGGTGAAAATTTAAAAATGAATTATACTGTCTTCTTCTCCCATATAGCTTCTGCCATAAGCTGCGACTATTTTCCTCCTAGCTGCAAGATAGGTGTCTGAAATTCGAATTGTCCAGCAAAACCTTGGAAGTTGCCAGGGAATGACACTGCCCCTCTTCCTCTTTTTAACAACACGTGTGCACACACGCACGAACGTGTACACCAAATTTTTCCCAAGAAATAGATGGGACAGAAAAACATTGAGAAAATGCTCAATAAATGCACACGCCTAGACCTACACCTACACTTCTGCACAAAGAACTTTTATCAAATGTAAGAACAGCATAAGCAGTCAAAGAAAGGAAACTGCTTCTGCCCACACAGTATCTATGCTTCAAAAGCAACTATAAGCACATTGATAATCCCAGAATTTCCAGCAAAGAGAAAGAATTGATGAAAAGTGGCATGCTATGCACAAAAGAATCACGAGGATTTCAATTGCAGAGAAGGAAAACAAGAAGAACAGGAAGAAGAAGTTGAAGTGATGAAAAGAGATAAGATTGAACCTGTATTGCAGTTTGAACACCTGTCATATCCTCGAACTCAACAAAGGCAAAGCAAACACCAACATCCTGCAGGTCAAAAGCCAAGCAATAAAAATGAAACTTTTCACCCTAGAGTTCATAACATGCTCATTTGAAAAATCGTGCAAGCTGACCTTTTTATTCTTAATAAAGACTCCATTAGGCTTGATTCTGCCAAAGTTCTTCAACTCATTTTCAAGATCAGCATTTGTAACATGGGATGGCAAATTTCTCACATAGACAGAAGCCCGCTCACCTAGAAAGTCATGGTTCAAGAGTCAAATAATGCTCCATGATTAGAGTTATCACATGTATGAAAAAGAATTGGTATGGGTCATGTTTTTATGGGTATTGCTAAACACTCTTATGGAAACTCCAGGGGAAGAATAAGAGCCTAATGGAGCAACGATTTGTTCGGGCTCAACACCATGTAGCACTTATTTCCTCTCATATATTGATGATAAGCATTGATATGAATGATGCCAGATGAACTAATACAACGGGGGTGACTGAACGCTGCTTATAATCATAAAATAGACAGTTCAGCGCCCACAGGAAGCTAATAAACATACAGATTTGATTTTCTGGTGGGGACACCAATCCCATAATGAGCACCTTATGAAGTTACCTGAACGCAATCTGTTTCATGATAGGCAATATCACAAAATACCACATTCTTATTCAGCTTAAGAAACTACTGCAAAAAATAATCTTAACCAGATCCCCACCTTCTTGGAATAGAGCATTATCTGTCCCAGCCGCCACAGCATCAGGTACAAAAGATGTTGCAGATGGATTTAGTTGTGGAGATGAAGCCTGTACCCTATGATACGGCTCTGCATAAGGTGGCACACTTTGCCTCGCAATCGGTTGTGATGAAGGTGGCATGCTTTGCCTCACAGTTGGTACCGATGATGGAACAGAGCTCTTCGCTAGCAACTGTCATTATAAAACAAAAAAGAATCAATACCCCTGGTAAACATATTAGATCGTATAGAACACCTAGCATGACCAAAAAGTTTGTTAGTATTCACAAGTTCGAAAAGCATGCTATATCATCATAAAATTAAATCACAGAAAAATAACAAGAATAACCACCAAAAGTTGTGCACCTCAATTCGAGTCACCAATCACGCAAAAAAAGCCAACATGACAGCAAAAAGGACAAGGCGCTACACATTAAGCTAAAAGGGGGAAAAAGGATTCTATGTAACACTCAAGAAACTTACAAAGTCTTACTAACAAACAGGGAAGAGACGGATAATCACAAGCATAGTTGTTAAAATTGTACGATTCATGATTCGTATCGTACAATTTGATTCGATACACCCACCCAACGATACGGTTCATACAGCGTATCAAAAAATTTAATGAATCGTAGTGAATCGTACGATTTGATTCGATTCGATACACGAATCGCGAATCGTACGATTCGGTATATATTTTTAAATATACATTAAAACCACCAAATAATCACAAACTTGTCCCAAAAACATAAAATTTTAAGAAGCCCAATAAAGCCCAATGCTTAAGCTTTGAAGCCCAAAATAAAAGCCCAATAGTGTGATAATTTGAAAAAAAAAAACAAAAATAAGCAATTAAGCTATTAAAAAACCCATTAGTCATTACTGATGATCAAATCAGCTTTGAAGCTGAACCATCTCCCTCTCGTTGCTCAAGCCTGAAGGAATTGCCGCTACTACTTCTGAGCCCTCAAGGTTTGTCGCTCACTCTCCCTTTCTAAATCTCTACTCCCTTTTCTCAAGCATTTTTTTTCTCTACTCTCCCTTTCTCAATCTCTACTCCCTTTTTCAATCTCTGCTCAAACGATCAAACCCTTTTTCAATGGTTGCTCACTCTAAACAATATGTTGATTTAAGTCTAAACAATTCATTTTTATTGAATATCTTTATTAATTAAAATGTATATCTACATAATTTTATAATTTTAAAAAAGTGACTGAATCGTACGATTCACGATTCGATTTGATACACGATTCGATTCAAATGCAAAACGATTCACGATACGTATCGCGATTTAACAACTATGATCACAAGATATCAGGAGAAGAAAAGCCAAACGGAAGTGACACAAGCTTCTACTTCGGAACTTTTTAATTGCAAGGTACAAGCTTGTCTCGTCCTCCTGTGCAAAATTTCTTGTTGTACCACGAAGAGGCAAAACTCTCTAAACGACCAACAAACAAAACATCGTCGCCATCCAAAGACATGTTACACTGATGAAAAGAAATACAGCTGAGAACTACCAAAAGAAGAAAGGGAATCAGGAATGAAAGCATCAGTAGCTGGCTTGAAGGGAGTGAAGTGAAAGGAATAAAGAAGTATGAAGATAAACAAGGACGAGCCTAAAGTTTGATACCAAGTGGGAACAACAATGTTGAACCTTGTAATACCTTGTAATTTTAAGGTTTTTTTATGATAACAAAGAAGAATCGGGCCATCAGTTCCTAAAGTGTATACACGCATGAAAATTTCTTTGATTTGAAGTACACGTTGCTCTAAGTGAATGAATAACATGAAGACTTACTAGGAAGATAATTACTAGCTTTTCATTTACTCTCTTATGTGCACTCTCTATACCCCTGGAAAGGCCTGAGCACCGGACACCGCCTTTTTTATTTGCTTCATTATATGACCAAGCTATTAACATGAAGACTTACCAGGAAGATAATTACTAGCTGTTCATTTACTCTCTTATGTGCACTCTCTATACCCCTGGAAAGGCTTGAGCACCGGATACCACCTTTTTTATTTGCTTCATTATATGACCAAGCTATTTACAAAAAATATAATCTTTTCTTTCATTTTTGGAAACCTTTTTCTAGTTTTCGGAAGATTATTATATGGAAATATTTAGAATATTGATAAAGTTGTTTTTGTAACGTTTGTTTTGTTTTAGTTCATCTTTGTTATTTCTCCTTAAGCTCTCTATCCATTGTGTGCCACCAGTTATTCGTTGTAAGCTATCAGCTAGGAATGCTTACATGCAAAGCTTAGAGAAGGTTGTGCAATCCGAAGTAGAGTTGCGGAAAGGGGTTCAGGGTTGAAACTTCTACCAGTGCAAGAGTAATGAACTCGGGTTCCTTGTTCAGTTGCTCCTCTACAGCTACGTTATGTGTGCGTAGCATGCAGCGGCACATGATGTGTGCTAGGGTGGCTTGTTGCTTTAGTCGTAGAGTAGCTGGTGCATGTGAAAGCGGGGTGGTGCACTTGAACAAGATTAGCGTGTTCCTCACAGAATCCCTGGAAGGGCTAGATGTAAACCTCTACGGAAATTTGAGGAAAGAACCAGTATCAATTTTGATGTTCTTTAATTTCCTGCATTTACGTTTATTATGTTGAGTGCTTAGTTGATAAAGATGGAAAATTTACAATAGAATTTAAACACTCAGTTCACCCTCAGCCCTCTTGAGTGTTCTATTTATTCTAACAAACAAAAGGCAGTAGAACTACTGATTCAAACACTGAAACTGTTCACTAGATGTTGGGCTAAGACAATAAGCCTAATTTGGTGCATAATGTTGAAATGAAATATACAAAATAGTATCAAATAAAGCAGCTTACATTTTTCCATTTAACAATTCAAATTATCTACGCTTATATTTGCTAGAAAAGGCTTGACCGATGTTTTAAAAGGCGCTAGATGCATCGAGCTACAAAAGGGCCATAGAGCATAGGCACAAGATACACGGAAGTGCAAAAGGGCCATAGAGCATAGGCACAAGGCACAAGCTGATCAAAGCAAAAAGCTTTGCGTACATATCTATATCGGAGAGGTTATATGAACACAAAATAATACACAAGTTTTGACATTACACTATTTATCCCTCTCACTATTCACTCACTAGTCACCCCCACCCCCATATTTAGGCCCCATCACACCCCTACCTCACTTTTTGTCACTTTTAATCTCAATCATCCATCCATCTAAATCCAATGATTGACAATGAGTGTTATAACTTATATATTAACTTGTGTTCATACAACATCTCTGTATCTATATAAGTATTTATATATACATAGCTACATAACTAATTAGGATCATAATTGACACAATGTACCAAATTTAACAAAAGATTACTATCACATTATGTTCATGTCATATCCACAAAATAAGTAAATAAGTAACTAATGAAGTTGAACTTTAACAAGGAGCAACATAACAGAAGCACAATGACACGAAAATTCAATACATAATACAAAGGAGCACTTTTTAAAAATACCATATAACTAACGAATAAGATTAAATCTCACAAACACAAACTCAACTAATGACTGAGATTAAATCTTATTAAAGCTAAATGTCAAATCAACTTATTATTCACCCACTACCCGCATCCAATCTCAGTCTTCCATTCATATCAAATCAAACGACTCAAATTTGTTATCACTATTATTGTTATTAATGTATTTGTTTTTAACTGATTTAAGGGAGTGGAATGCTCATCGTACTACTCCTAATTCAATACAAATAAAATCTTAATAGTTAGAAACATAAAATCACTTAAAGAATTGAAACAATCAACCAATCGAGATGGCAATCGGCAACAAGGAGATGAGTGGTGCAAAACAAGGTGAGCCCCTTCTTTGATCCCACTTCTCTCCTCTTCATCTCTTCTTTTTTTTTCTTTCTTTTTCTTGTCGAAATTCTAATGGGTCTAGGTTTTTTAAAGCTACATCACATTCTTTTGGATTACCTTCGATTCAAAGGCATACAATTTCGTGGAAGAAAACTAAGACAATTGTCGGCATGCCTAAGCACACCTTGTGGTTGGTTCAAGGTGCACGCTCGGTGCGTCTAGGCGAGGGGTGTCCCTAGCGCGACCCCTTATGCCTAGACACTCAGGCACACCTGTGGTGCACTTTTTAAAACGCTGGACTTGACATCTCTACACAACTGCATTTGGACACTGAGAGCTGGACCTAGTCAAAGAGACATTATTTTATGCATTTGAGTCTTCGTTTAGATAAATTAAGAGATGCCGGCACCAAACCATATTTTAACTTCCTCAGTCCAACCAAAAGGAATCCCACGCCCAAATAGATAGAGCCTACATTGTTCCATGCGCGGGTCTAGACCATCAAAATAGGTCCTTGCAATGAGTGAATGGCGATGTGAATGGACCTGGAACTACCTCCAACCTTATCCTAATTGTACTCCATAGAGGAGTGAGAGACAAATTGAAGCATTAAACTTAATCTACAAGGGAAAAGCAAACTACGAGAATGCATGAATGCCCAAGTAGAGCAATGATGAAGCAAGCCTGTTAAAGCATTACAACACAGAGTAGTTTATCACAAAATGACTATGGGCAGAAATCTTACAATTGAGGCATAAGTTATTCTTGCAGGCTCTCTAGCAGGTTCATTCACAGGTGCCATTGGCATTGGCATCTCTTGCACAGAGGGCATGACACTTGCAATTTCTGGAGCCTCTTCTACAGGAGCCTCCCCCACAAAAGTATCTTCCTCAGGCTCCTGAGGCTGTTGTTCATCGGGAATGCTGTACTTGTCAACCAGATTATCCTCTTCAACAAGAGTCGAGTTATATTCTCTAGTCTCTTCCTCCGAGGAAAAGCTTGAGACTGCATCCATAAAAGTATCCCAAGAAGATGAATCACACAATGCAAAGATGAAATAACCCAACTGATCATATACCGATACCAAATTATTCAAAAGCAGAAGCTTGAGATTATATGTGCAGGTACACGATGCTCAAACTATATAAAGCTGCATAACAAGTTTCCTTTCCTTAAAAAAGCAAAGAGATAGTTACCTGACTGCTCCAGAAGAGGAGATGCATGTGCATCAGACTCAACATTGATTTCTGGGATTTCGGTCACCGGTTGATGGTCATAGAAATCATCATCAATAAACTCAAATATATCATTGAGGACAAAGAATCCTTTCTCCTGCGGAGCAGGATTCTCTTGCGGAGCCAGGAAAAAGGTCTCGTTGAACCTCCTCCTCCCACTGAAACCCTGCAACTTGACAAGACCTGATACAAAGACTAGAATGCCTCCATTCCATGATTCTTGACTCTTCAACTTTGATATTTCAATACCAGTATAACGTAGAGAGCTAAGGAGTAGATCGATATCCTGCCATACAAATGCAATGCTATTATTGGATATATCTGTAGCTATATTGGAGAAGATGGGAGGGAGAAAAGCGAGGGGAGGAAGAAGGAACAGGACGAGAAAGAAGTCTTCATATATCCATTTAAAAAAAAAGCATCACAAATACAAAAGTAGGCAGTTCCACTAGAGGATCCAAGATTGCTGGTAAAGATAGATAAATAAGCTTCTCAACTGCATGATGTACAACAATCACAGCACTGCAAGCAGACAAAGATGCATGAACATGTCCACAAGCGCACTGACAACTTCAACTTATATGGGTAAAGCATGTAGTCAAATCTAGTTGAGAGTTGAGAGTTATTACAATTCTGAACTATTTTTTAACTTATTTTGAGACAAGTAAAAAAATCCGCAAAGTTCAAAAGATGGGCAAAACTATGAACAGAAGAAAAGATGCAATGTCAAATTTCAGGGCGATAGATAAATGAAGCAGTGAATGCTGCTTTGAATGATCAGTTTGTCAAGCACCCAAAGTCGTCTTTTTTTTTTTTCCAATTTCAACATCAATTGCAACAATTAATAGAATAAACTCTCAGGAGAAACTTATCTTATAGGTACAACCAATGCACCACAAGCCCCTTAAATAAAAGGGCCAACCCCTCAAACTTGCTGTTTTAAATTTTTTCTTACAACAGAAAATTTCTGATCAAAAAACCAAAGAAGATTACCCAAGTTCCAGGGCAAGGACAGAATCCATGATTCACCATGCAGAAAACCAAACGTCACTAACCTCAAAAGTAATGTAAAACCATCCTCTAACCTAACACTGGACCTTTTCCAAGAAACTACACAAGTTCAAACCTTTTCCAAGATTTTTCAAGCCATAGTGAAATTTCACTAAATAACATTAGTATTTAAATTTGAACTCAGGAAAACTACTTGTTATTGTAACCGTCCACTCTTCATTCCTTGGATAGAAAATTCTTCAGAACTAACAAATCTAACTACTAAAATGTAAGTCAGTGATTGGTTTCCCTTGTTTTCTGTATTCTGTATTTTTTATTTTACAAAAAATAGAAAACGCATCTGATTTGAATTTTCTGTTTTCTGTTAGTTCAAAATTTTTAAAATGTAGAAAACCGAAAAAATTTCTACGTTTTCAACAGAAATTCTCAAAACACTCAAAACAAGAAAAATGCTCAAGACCTGCTAAATTATAAATTATAAACCAAACACGTTTTCTATTTTCTATTTTTACTGAAAACGAAAACTAAAAACTAAAAACAGACATAACTAAACCTATTCCAAAACCTTTTATAAATAAATTGAAGCCAGCATAAGTCTCACATAAACTACAACAAAAAAAAGGAACCACACGATGCAAAGCTTCAACCTTCACCTAGAAAAAAGCAATACAACCC